>QLTV01003469.1:926384-958227 GCA_003457575.1 Thermophis baileyi
TGTCTGTCTATCTATCTATCTATCTATCTATCTATCTATCTATCTATCTATCTATCTATCTATCTATCTATCTATTATCTATCTATCTATCTAATTTAGAGGCCTCTTGAATTCCCAAATAATTCTGGGCATCTAACATCCCAAAGCAAGAAACAATAAAATGAAGGAAGAAGACAACATGCATTTTGCATTCATGTCTACTCTAGTTACTTGCCGTTTACCATAAAAAGATGAAAATCATACAACTAAAACATTAAGAATGAATTTAGATTATCAGTAATTAAAAAGTCTGTCTAAGAGAAGCGCCTTTAAATACTTTTTAAAAGTGAGCCAAGAGGTTAGGCCCCCCAACTCAACAAGGATTATGTTACAAGGAATTGGGGCAAACCCAGAGAAAGTAACACAAGATTTGTGTTTTGTTTTTGTTTTTGTTTTGTTTTGTTGCCCCTTCTTTGCAGACACTGCAATTGATCAAAAAGTATGTTTTGCAGACTGGAACGTCTTTTTTTTCCCTTTCTGCTTGTTTTCTACCTAGGTCCCAACCATGTGTCTATGCAGCAGTCGGGCCAGAGTACTATGCCCACGACTTCCCTGAGCATGACTCTTAGTAGCCATGGAACTGGGCCCAATTATAGCCACGCGGTGCCTGCATCTCAGACCGTTGCCATGCAAGGCCAGGGATCGATCGGCAACTACGTCTCGCGAGCAAATCTCAGCATGCAATCCAACCCAGGTACAGTTGACTTTGCCCTTTGCCCTGCTTTGACCAATGCAGCCTCTTTGGTCTACAAGTGCCCACCTTGGCTTTCAATAATTGCAATCAATTCATGGCATTAATTCATTAATTAAACCACCCAACGAGATGCAGTGCAGTGGCGAGGAAAGTAAAAGTCCTGCACTTCGGGAGGAAAAAGCAAACGCAGAGGTCTAGAATGGGAGTATTTAGGCTAGGGGGTCGACCTATTTTCCAAATAGGGGGTCAAGCTATTTTTCCAAGGCACCCGAAGGCCAGACAAGGAATAATGGATGGAAACTGATCAAGGAGAGATTCAACCTAGAAATAAGGAGAAATTTTCTGACAGTGAGAACAATCAACCAATGGAACAGAAGTTGCCTTCGGAAGTTGTGGGAGCTTCATCACTGGAGGCTTTCAAGAGGAGATTGGAATGCCATTTGTCAGAAATGGTGTAGGGTCTCCTGCTTGGGTGGGGGTTTGGACTAGATGACCTACAAGGTCCCTTCCAACTCTGTGAATCTGTTGACCACCTGGCTCAGCTGTAGTAACTGTGAGAGGGATCTAGGGTGTTAATGTTAATACTATTGTTGCCTTTCTCTGGAACTTAGCATGTTCGGTCAGCCCAAGCAGTATTAGTTAATTAATGGGGTTAATGGTTTAGGACTTTGTGCAAACGCAGAAACTGGGTTAATTTAGCAGCCAAGTTAAGCATGTCGTGGGAACCCAGCTTGCATTTCTTTGTGTTGCAGTTTCCATGATTCACCAGCAAGCAGCAACATCACATTACAACTCTCCGCAAGCGGGAAGCCAACATTACCAAGGACAGTCTTCCATTGCCATGATGAGCCAGAGTAATCAAGGGAACAGCCTCATGGGACAGCGGCCAATGGGCTCTTTTCGAGCTTCACAGCAAGGTGAGTGTAAAAAGGGGGTTTCCAGATTGATAAAGATTCCCAGAGACTGTTGTGCAAATAGCAAGCAGCAACCTTCTCAATACTTGTGAGGATCCCTGCTTTATGGCACCCCAAAGAAAGCTGTTGGAAATAACAGACGGTCTAGCACTGATGATGTTACCTAGTTAGGGTAATGAAATGTCTGCAAGAAAACAAGCAAGCTCAGAGAGCACCAAGGACCCCCTCAAAATAACAGACACTCTAATGCAGGGGTGTCAAACTCGATTTCATTGAGGGCCAGGGTGGGCATGGCCAGCTTGATGTTACTCATGTCGGGGCTGCCTGTGGCGGCCCAAGAGCTCTGCCAGCGAAAACGGGCACCCAATCTCCGTTTTCGGCCGCAACAGCCTCCTGCAGCCCTCTGCCTGCGAAAACAGAGCCCAGGTGGGCCGTGCGTGTCCCCCCCGTGCCCTGTTTTCAGCCGCAACGGCCTCCAGCAGCCCTCTGCCAGCAAAAACGGAGCTCCATGTGGCACTCCTCCACGCTCTGTTTTCGCTTGCAGAGGCACTGTGGGCCGGTCCTTTGCTGTTCCCACGGCGGCCCTGTGGGCCAGATCTAAGCACCCCCGGGCCTTGAAGTTTGAGACCCCTGCTCTAATGTATTAATTGGTTCAGTTGGCCGAATTCATGAAACTGCACCCCTTTGAGTTTAATCAATCTTGCTAAAAAGTACTGTGAAAATCGTAGTTGGAAAAAAATTACTTTTAATTCAAGTCACTGCCGAAAGGCTTGATGATAGCAATAGCAATAGCACTTAGATACCGTCCCATAGTACTTTTACAGCACTCTCTGGGTGGTTTTATAATGTAGAAGCATTATTTGAATATTGCCCCCAACAATCTGGGTCCTCATTTTACCAACCTCGGAAGGATGGAAGGCTGAGTCAATCTTGAGCCGGTCAGGATCGAACTCCAGGCTGTGGGCAGAGTTTGCCTGCAATACTGCATTCTAACCACTATGCCAGTCCTTACTAAACCTCCTCCTTTGAGCAGTTTGGTGTAATAGTTAAAGCATCAGGATAGAAACTGGGAGACCGTGAGTTCTAGTCCTGCCTTGGGCATGAAAACAACTAAGTGTCCTTGTACAGGTCACTTTCTCTCAGCCCTAGGAAGGTGGTGTGGCCTGTCGGCCGCCTGCCCCTCCAGCAGCTGAATCAGATGGGGAGGAGGTGTGGGAGTCAGGGCCAGCATCAAGGCAACCTGAGAGCTCCGGCAACCTGAATCAGATGGGGGAAGAGGGAATGGAGCTTCAGAGAGAGAGACAGAGGCGGAGACTGGGCCATCCGTCAGCCCTCAGATGGAGAGTCAACAACCCCCAGGTCTGGAGGTAGCTGATGAGGAAGAGGAGGAACAGCTGGGTCCAGTATCTGATGCGCAGATGCGCAGAAGGCAGAGGAGAAGAGAGCAGTGGAAATCTGTGGGCTGATCCTTGGGACGGAAGAGCCACCGCTGCTAGTGAGGCCCCACCCTAGCTCTGGGGATAAAAGGCAGGGGGCGGAGATGAATAGATGTGGCAGACAACTATTCATCTCCCTGCCGGACAGACTTGTTAGCCTGCTGTGAGAGAGACTTTTTGCCGGGCTGCTGGCGCTCCTAATAAAGGAATCATTGATTAATTACAGAGGGTTTGTCGTGTTTGAGGAGCTGGGTCAGAACAGAAGGAGGCAATAGCACAGGGTTCTCCAATCCCCGGTCCGTGGCATGCCAAAAACCAGGCCGTGCAAACAAGCAAAGCCTCATTTGCAGGATGCAGGCAGCATGCCAAACCACGCCCCCTCCAGTCCACGGAAAAACCTCTCTCCACAGAACTGGTCCCTGCGGCCCAAAAAGTGGAGGCCACTGCAGTAGCAAACTAAACCACGTCTGAAAAATCTTGCCAACAAAACTGCAGGGACTTGTCCAGGCATTCTCTGAGAATTAGACATTCTTGAATGGAAGGAAGAAAACAATCCACCCTTCTGGATGTCCAATAAACTTGAAAAATAATACTTTGTAAACATAATCTCATCTAAAGATGCTAAGACAGATATTTAATATTTTTTAAAACATTAACCCCTTTTTCAACACTTTATTCCTAATTTCTTGCCGAGTTCCATGATCTGACCTATTGATATTCTTCAGTTGCCTATAAAAATAGGCTAAGGTTAGAGTCGTAAGAACATCTTTTCAACTCTAATCCCAATGTAAGAATTTTCAATGCTGCAGACTCTGTTAATATTTTCTGTGTCTTTCAGGTTCTTCTCAGCAGTATATGGGTCAGGAGGAATATTACAGTGAGCAATACAGTCATGGACAAGGATCCTCAGAACCCATGAACCAGCAATATTATCCTGACGGTAATGGTACTGAACAGGGAGACGTATGCCCACATGTCACTGAATTGCAAGAGGCTTAGAACATAAAATAAAATGATAAACAAGAGGTTGTGGGCTGAAAATAGAATAGAATAGGAATAGCATAGCATAGCATAGCATAGCATAGCATAGCATAGCATAGCATAGCATAGCATAGCATAGCATAGCATAGCATAGCATAGCATAGCATAGCATAGCATAGCATAGAATAACAGAGTTGGAAGGGACCTTGGAGGTCTTCTAGTCAAACCCCCTGCTCAGGGAGGAAAACCTACACCACTTCAGACAAATGTTTATCCAACATCTTCTTAAAAACTTCCAGTGTTGGAGCATTCACAACTTCTGGAGGCAAGTTGTTCCACTGATTAATTGTTCTAACTGTCAGGAAATTTCTCCTTAGTTCTAGGTTGCTTCTCTCCTTGATTAGTTTCCACCCATTGCTTCTTGTTCTACCCTCAGGTGCTTTGGAGAATAGCTTGACTCCATTTTCTTTGTGGCAGCCCCTGAGATATTGGAACACTGCTATCATTTCATCCCTAGTCCTTCTTTTCATTAAACTAGACATACCCAACTCCAGCAACCGTTCTTTACCAGGGGTCCCCAACCACCAGTCTGTGGACCGATACCGGACCGTGACATGCCAGAAACCAGGCCACGCAAACAAGTGAAGCTCCATCCATGGGATGCAGGCAGTACACGAAACCACGCCCCCTCCGGTCAATGGAAAAACCTCTCCCACGGAACTAGTCCCTGGTGCCCAAAAGGTTGGGGGCCGCTGATTTAAACTACAGATAGTCCTCGACTTACGGCCACGATTGAGCCCAAAATTTCTCTGTTAAGTGAGACATTTGTTCAGTGAGTTTTGCTCCATTTTACAACCTTTCTTGCCACAGTTGTTAAGTGAATCACTGCAGTTGATAAGTTAATAACCCAGTGATTAAGTGAACCTGGCTTCCCCATTGACTTTGCTTGTCAGAAGGTCGCAAAAAGGGATCACATAACCCCAGGGGACACTGCAGCGGTCATAAATATGAACCAGTTGCCAAGCATCTGAATTTTGATCGTGTGATCATGGGGATGCCGCAAAGGTCTTAAGTGTGAAAAATGGTCATAAGTCACATTTTTCAACTTTGTAACTTTGAACGGTCACTAAATGAACTGTTGTAAGTCGAGGCCTACCTCAGTGGTGGGTTGCTACCGATTCGCCCCGGTTCGGGCGAACCGGTAGTGGTGGCGGCGGGAGGCTCCGCCCACCCGCCCAGACACCATCACAGACGATCTGCGCATGCGCAGAAATGCCGCATGCGCAGAAATGCCGCACGCGCGTTCACAGTTCCGAACCGGTAGCGAAGGTAAGTGAAACCCACTACTGGCCTACCTGTATCTGCATCTATAGAGGTCACCGTTGTGGAGGACAGATTCACCTGTACCACCATCCACACTCTTTCATTGTTTGATCTCAGCTATGTACATTAACACATTTAGAGGTGACCAGCATGAAGGATAGAATAATCTGTCCAGCCATCTCCATGCTTTAATTGTTTAATTTAAACTACATGCATTGACTCATTTAGAGCAGGGGTCTCCAACCTTGGCCACTTTAAGACTTGTGGACTTCAACTCCCAGAATTCCTCAGCCAGCAAAGCTCTTAAAGTGACCAAGGTTGGAGACCCCTGATTTAGAGGACACTAGCATTGAGAATAGGTTAAACTTGTTGTTACAGCTTTACTTAGCAATTTCAGGAGAATAGATGGACTTGTTGCTAAGGAGAGCATATATATCAAGCCAAGATTTTAAATCTGGTGGAACCAATTGAAATTTCCACTGAATGAAAATGATCTTTTCAGCTATGTTCAAACTGTGAACTAGAATATCATTGATTTTAATGGCACATTTAATTCCCTTCGTAACTTCTGTATTTTTTAAATCGTCCACTCCTATAATCCCCAAATTGCCATTGTACAGGCTAGCTGGAGGATTTTAAGCAGGGTGGATAAAAATCTATGCTTTTTTTTTTTAAAAAAATGGATTTTTTAAAATTTAAATCAGATTTTTTTTATTGAAATCAGATTTTTATTTTTATCAAATTTATTTGATAAAAAATAAAAAATCTATCTAAAGGTTTTCTATTTAAGATACATTAATAATTTAGTTTATTCAGCATGACATGGAGCTTAGTTATGTAGCAGGAGGCTGTATATTCTGCAATATTGGGACTGTCGGTGAGTCAACAGCGGGTCAGAGGAGCCGCTGTGGGACAGAGATGAGAGTTGCTCTTTAAAAATTATGATTTAAATCAAGTTGATTTAAATCAAGCCTTTTTACTAGTGATTTAAATCATGATTTAAATCGTGATTTAAATCGACTTGATTTAAATCAAATCCACCCTGATTTTAAGTACTGGAGCCCACAGGGAAGTTGTGTGGTCAAACAACAAAATGTGTGTTGCAATTAAAGATGCCACTTCAATCCTTTTTAATTGGGCCGTGACATCACTTGCAAGCATGTAAAGGACAGAGTTTGCACTGAGACGTCACAATGTATATTTAACCACACTATAACCACAGTATAAAAAAGATGTTGAGACTCTAGAAAAAGTGCAGAGGAGAGCAATCAGGATGATTAGGGGACTGGAGGCTAAAACATACGATGAACGGTTGCAGGAACCGGGCATGGCTAGTCTAGTGAAGAGAAGGACCAGGGGAGACATGATAGCAGTCTTCCAATATTTGAGGGGCTGCCACAGAGAGGAGGGGGGTCAAGCTATTTTCCAAAGCACCTGAAGGCCAAACAAGGAATAATGGATGGAAACTGACCAAGGAGAGATTCAACTTAGAAATAAGGAGGAACTTTCTGACAGTGAGAACAATCAACCAATGGAACAGAAGTTGCCTTCGGAAGTTGTGGGAGCTTCATCACTTGAGACTTTCAAGAAGAGAGTGGACTGCCATTTGTCAGAAATGGTGTAGGGTCTCCTGCTTGGGCGGGGGGGGGGTTGGACTAGATGAGCTTCAAGGTCCCTTCCAACTCTGTTAATCTGTAAGATTTCCACAAAATTCTAGCTTGCTGCAGACATCCCTGATTGTGAATTGTCATCATAACACATCTAGAAGGCATCAGGTTAGGGACATAAACACCTGATCTGGAAATTGTGTGACCTTCCTGGGAAGTACCCTAGCACCTCCTCTGAGTAGTTATATCCCGTGCATTACAGTGTGATCTGTCATGATGCAAGCAGGATTGGTGCAGGGGTTCCTGCAGGCGGGGAGGGGGGGCAAAAAAGTCAACATGGCAGCCAGTAACGTGATTGAAGCCCCACCCTTTTTACGTGCGTCACAGCTCTGAGTTGGTGAAAGTAAATGTGGGAAAAATCGCCCTGGAGGCAGTGGGACGTGACTTGTCTAGATGACTAAAAAGGGACAGAAACCTATAAGGAGAAACACTACTGTATCCTCTGCTCCTGGAAAATTTCATAAGCTATATTTCTCATTGGATGTGAATTTCACTGTTTCAAAATTCAGGCAGTTAAAATCACTTCTTCTTTTAGAAGTCTGCTTCTAACGTCTGCTATCTTTTTCCTCGTTAATCAAGAGTAGTTTTATCCAACGATCTTTCAGTAATTTGATCCTGCAAAACTGGAGAAATGTATTCGCTTCTCCTTTTTCTGTGGAAAAATTGCAATTTGTAAACGAGTGCAAAGATTCTCTAAGAGTTTGTAGCAGCAAACTCCAAAGACTAGAATGCTTTCAGGCAAACTGTAAATTGTTTGATGCAAAAAAAATCAAGATAAAAATGTAGCATAAAGGGTCCCTTCTCCCTTTTACCCCATGTTGTATGCCCAGCAGTGGGTTGCTCCCGGTTCGGCCCGGTTCTGCAAACCGGTAGCAGCGGCGGGAGGCTTCACCCACCTGCCCGGGATGCTTCTGCGCATGCACAGAAGCGTCACAAGCGCGCGCGCGAACCGGTAGCAACGGGGTTTAGAGCCCACTACTGTGTATGCCTCTTCCTTTTCTAATGCACAGAAATATTTTTCTTCAAACTCTGTTTCCGACATAACTGTCTTTTATGGTTTTTTTGTTATCTGA
This sequence comes from Thermophis baileyi, assembly GCA_003457575.1. NCBI lineage: Eukaryota > Metazoa > Chordata > Lepidosauria > Squamata > Dipsadidae > Thermophis > Thermophis baileyi. Next base: position 934,512 of record QLTV01003469.1, read on the forward strand.
AAATAGGCCATGGTGATTATGCGTATCAGCAGTCGTCTTATTCTGAGCAAAGCTATGATCGATCATTTGAGGATTCCACGCAGCACTACTACGAAGGAGGTAGGGGCGATCAGCGAGCTTGCAAATCAAATCAATTTTCCAAAATGCAATCACGCCTTTAAATTGCCGTAATGAAATATGGTTTCTGCATGTTGCAGGGGTAGGCAATCCACAGCCATTTGCCACTCTACCATTCTCCTTTGCACGTGTAAATGTTACAGTATAAACAAATAAGTAGGTAAAGAGTAAAAATCCACACACACCTCACTAAACATCTGTATTTTAGATGAATAACAGATGTTCCTGTGTGAGGGGTCCTTGGTGCTCTCTGAGCTTGCTTGTTTTCTTGCAGATGTTTCGTTACCCAAACTAGGTAACATCATCAGTGCTAGTAAGGAGTGCGGTTTGCTGTCAGTTTATATTCTGGTGTCTTGCCTGTCAGTGTTGGTGGGGGTAGTCTTAGAGCAGGGGTGTCAAACTCAATTTCATTGAGGGCTGCATCAGGGTTGTGTTTGACCTCGGAGGGCCGGGGGTGGGCGTGGCCATGGTGGGCATGGCCAGCTCGACAGCACTCATGTCGGGGGCACCTATGGTGCCAAATGCTAAGGCAGGACTTCTCTGAGACCCTCCCTCACTCTCATTATAATCTCCTTCCTTCCTTCCTTCCTTCCTTCCTTCCTTCCTTCCTTCCTTCCTTCCTTCCTTCCTTCCTTTTCTTCTTTTTCCTTCCCTCTTCATTCTTCTTCCTTCCCCTCTTTCCTTCTTTTTTCCTTCCTTGCTCTCTCCCTTCTTCTTCCTTACCCTATTTTTCCTTCCTTGCTCTCTTCCCATCTTCCCTTCTTTTTCTTTGTCTTTCCTCTTTCCCTTTCTCCTTTTCTGTTCCTTCTTGCATGCTCAAATGCAAAAGGGGAAACATTTTCTTTTTGTTTTCTTTTTAGTTTGTTTTGCTAGCCCTCTGCTAGCAAAAACGGAGCTTGGGGGGCTGTGCGCGGCCCCCCTGCACCCCATTTTTGGCAGCAACGGCCTCCTGCAAACCTCTGCCAGCAAAAACGGAGGCACTGCGGGCCGGTCCTTTGCTGTTTCCAGGCCAGATCTAAGCACCCCGCAGGCCTTGAGTTTGACACCCCTGTCTTAGAGATTCTTTGATTGGGCTATTTGCTGTTGGCTCTTTGGCAGTTTCTTAATTGGGCTATTTTGCTTGATTATTGGTCTGATTTTAACCTTGTAAATCTATGCTGATCTGGGTGCTGGGTGCTGGTGGAAAGGTGCTTAGGTCTTGTTCACTTTTTGGCTGGTGGATTGTCTCTTTTGCCTAATCTAGAGACGTTGTTAATGTCTATGTGCCTGTTGATGGCTGATTTGTCTGAGTGCCAGGCTTCTAGAAATTCCCTGTTGTTTTTGGACTTGGCCTGGTCTAGGATGGTCACATTTTCCCAATTGAAACTCTGGTTAAATCTGTTCTATATGTTGTGAAATTAAAGAATTTTCATCATGCCTTCTGACTGCCAGTTGGTGTTCGTGGATGCGTTCTGCCAGTCTTCTGCCTGTTTGTCCTACCTAGCGGTGGTTGCAGTTCTTACATTGTATGTTGTAGATGACTCCTGTTTTTAATTCTGGGGTTGCTGGGTCTTTTGGTTTGCTTAGGATGTTTTGAAGGGCTTTAGTTGGCTTGTGTGCTATACTCTGATTCCGTGTGGAATGGATGCTGCTGTGTTCCTGTGTTACAACAGAGAAACGGAATGTATATGCCCGTGATGGCGAACCTATGGCACGCGTGCCACAGGTGGCACGCAGAGACATATCTGAGGGCACGTGAGGCATTGCCCTATGTCAGCTCCAGCACGCATGTGTGCGCTGGCCAGCTGATTTTCGGCCTTCCGGAGGGTGGGGGGAGGCCATTTTCGCCCTCCCCAGGCTTCAGGAAAGCCTCCGGAGCCTGTGGATGGCGAAAAACGGACCCAAAGGGCCTACCGGAAGTTCAGAAACGAACTTCTGGTAGGCCCGTTGGGCTGTTTTTCGCCATCCACAGGCTCTGGAGGCTTTCCTGAAGCCTGGGGAGGGCGAAAAATTGCCCAACGGGCCTACCGGAAGTCCGGAGGCTTCAGTGAGGCCTGTACGCATGCGTGGGGGGGCAGCGTGGAGGGGGTTGTGCGCACATGCGCGGGGGGAGGGCATTGCATTATGGGTGTGGGCACATGCACGCGTGCGCACTTTTGGTACCCGAGCAAAAAAAGGTTCGCCATCACTGGTATATGCTGACCTTCCTTGCGTATATTATTATCCTGCCAATCCATTGTGCTGTTCTGTTGTCTTTAGGGAATTCCCAATACAGCCAGCAACAAGCCGGATACCAGCAAGGAGCTGCCCAGCAGCAAACATATTCCCAACAGCAATACTCAAATCAACAAAGTTATCCAGGACAACAGCAAGGATATGGTGAGAACATCCCCCGTTGGGCATTTTGTTGGCCAGATAATGTCAGTTCTGACTTCAGTTTCTCAGGAAGACTGGGAGAAATTCTTAACATGGTCTATCCCCAGAATCCTTGTGTCTTCACCCCAGATTGTGCCGAGGAAGACTGACCAGATTCAGATGTGGGTTTGTTTCTTGGTGGTTTGGTGTATAGGTGTCCAATGATGTATTCAATAGTAGTAGTACTCACTTTACAAGCATTCATTGAGTGACCATTTAGAATTACAATGGCCCTGAAAAAAGTGACTTATGACTGGTTCTCACACTTACGTCTGTTGCATCCTCATGGTCACATGATCAAAATCCAGGGGCTTGGCAACTGGCATGTATTTATGATGGTTGCTCTGTCCTGGGGGCATGTGATCACCATTTGTGATCTTCATAGCCGGCTTCTGACAAGCAAAAGTCAGTGGAGAAGCCAGATTCACTTAACAACCACATGGCTCATTTAACAACTGCAGCGATTATCTTAACAACCATGGCAAAAAAGATGATGAAATGGGGCTGTCTTGCTTAGGAGTGGAAATGTTGGGCTCAGTTGTGGATTTAATTCGAGGACTACCTCCCATCAGGTCTATGACAATTCGCCACGGCCAACTTGCCACGGCCAATTCACCATGGCTAACTCGCCACGGCCAACTTGCCACGGCCAACTCACCATGGCTAATTTGTCACGACCAACTTGCCACAGCCAACTCACCATGGCTAATTCGCCACGGCCAACTTGCCACGGCCAACTCACCATGGCTAACTCGCCACAACCAACTCACCACGGCCAACTCACCATGGCTAATTCGCCACGACCAACTTGCCACAGCCAACTCACCATGGCTAATTCGCCACGACCAACTTGCCATGGCCAACTCACTGCTGGACAAGAGTTACACTAATATCAAAGAAATGGTGGGATAGAATCAGTAAAGAAAGGATGCCAAAGGAAGGACAGAATGAAATGTGAATGACAAAAATTGAAATGTTTTTTTTATTTATTTTAAATAATTCAATTGAATTGTTAAATTGTCCCGCAGCGAGTTGTCCTGTGGTGAGTTGGCCATGATGAGTTGGCCACAGCAAGTTGGCTGTGGCAAGTTGTCCCATTCCCCATCCCATCACAACTGGAAGGCAAGTTACCCAGTAAGATTGATACCTGAGGGGAGACTTCCACACCAGCCCAGACTAAACTGAACACTCCAGTTTTTAGTTCAAGGCTGAACAATAACCTCAGTGAATTAGCACATTGATTCTAACTGCTGCAATTAGCTTGGCTGTAAAGGAGTTCGGTACATAAAGAGAGTTAACACACAAGCTAATGGTTGCCACTCAGATCAAGCCTTTCGCACAAAGCGAAACCTTCAGGGGGTTCTCGCCTCGTAACTGGAACAAAAAGCATGGAAAGAGCCTCAAAGATAGATAGCTTGAATTGCTTAGAAGAGGAAGTCCTTTATTCCAGAGCTGAATTCCAGGCCAGCAATCAAAAAAGCCTGGGGTGACTTTGCAAGAGGAACTAAAAGCTAAAGAAAGGCAGGTTAAGGAGCAGAAGAGCTGTTTCCAACAAAGATTGAGGTCCAGGAGATGTTCCTAAGGAGCAAGAGTTCTGGCTGTCAGGGTTCCAAGTAATACACCCATAGCAAACAAACCTCTGAGGCAAGTAGATTCCCCAAAGAATAGCTTTATTGGATATATCATATTGGCACAGTTCTGGTGAAAACCGACTCTGAAGGTTCCCGCGGTTTTTACCTAATTAAAAGTAAAAGTTTTTCCCTTTCCCCAAACAGTCACATGGTCCAATCAAGGTGCCGTCTGGTTGCCTGGTAACATCGCTCCTCCTCTCTCTGGCCAGGTGTTAGAATGTCCTTGGTTCCCAGGGGAAAGTATTTTATTTTGGCTACAAAACCCCAGCTATCTCTATTCCCTCCCCTCCCTATCCCTCAGCTCCAGTGTGGCAACACTGAAGCCTCAAAATGGCTGCGGTCAGGTCAGCTTCAGGGTTGACACTGGCTTTCAGAACAAGTAGTCCTCGACTTACAACAGTTTGCTTAGTGACCGTTTGAAGTTACAACAAAGGTTGGAGAGAAATTGAAAAAGTGACTTACAACCGTTTTTCATACTTATGTAGCATCTCCATGGTCATGCAATCAAAATTCAGATGCTTGGCAATTGACCCATATTTATGACGGTTGCAGTGTCCTGGGGTCATGTAATCACCTTTTGCGACCTTTTGACAAACAAAACTGATGGGGAAGCCAGATTCACTTAACAACCGTGGTACTAACTTAACAACTGCATTGACTCACTTAACTCTGGCAAGGAAGGTCATAAAATGAGGCAAAACTCACTTAACAAGTGTCTCGCTTAGCAACAGAAATTTTGGTGTCAGTTGTGGTCGTAAGTCAAGGACGACCTGTACATAATGGAGCCTGCCCATTATGGTTGCTAGTCATGACAGTTGTTAAGCTAGGCACCTATTTGTTTGCCTTGCTTAAAATGATCCTCATTACTGTTCTCCCCACTTGGTCCTTAAGACACCATACTTAAGTGACCATTAAGGATGGGGTGCCTCATAGAATAGAATAACAGAGTTGGAAGGGACCTTGGAGGTCTTCTCGTCCAACCCCCTGCTTAGGCAGGAAACCCTATACCATTTCAGACAAATAGTTGTCCAATCTCTTCTTAAAAAAACTTCCAGTGTTGGAGCACTCACAACTTCTGGAGGCAAGTTGTTCCACTGCTTCCAGAAGCTGTGAATGCTCCAACACTGGAAGTTTTTAAAAAGAGATTGGATAACCATTTGTCTGAAATGGTATAAGGTTTCCTGCCTAAGGGGTAGAAGAGGCCCTGAATGTGGAAGGAAGTCCCACCCCCTTCTCCCCACCCATCACCAAGTCACATTTTGCAGTGCCGTTGTAACAGTTTACAGTTTACATTTAAACAGTTACAAAATGAACTGTTTGTATGTCGAGGACATACAACATCACTGGAAGCTTTCAAGAAGAGACTAGACAGCCACGTGTCAGAAATGGTATGGGAGTCTCCTGCTTGAGCAGGGGGGTTGGACTAGATGACCTACAAGGTCCCTTCCAACTCTGTTATTCTGTAACTTAAGGACTACTTGTAAACCAGCTTTGACTCTGCTTTGTGAAGTGAAGAGTGCTTCACTTTCTATAGCTTCAACTAAAATGTGTTACTTTTCCTCAACTTTCCTCTGTCTGGCCGTGCGCTCGACCTGTTTCAAAGACTGGTGAGAAATTGCAGGCCATCGAAGATTGCCCGTTTCTTTCTGCCAAACCTCCTGATTGCTAACTATGAAAAAAAAACTGGTCAGAGAAAATCAGCAAACCAAAGAACTCACAACTTGGGATTTTGAACTCTTGTCAAAACTGCTGCTGTTTTTTGTGTTTTTTTCCAGGACCTGCCCAAGGAACTTCATCACAGTATTCTAGCTACCAACAAGGACAGGGCCAACAGTATGGAAGCTACAGAGCTTCACAAACTGGACCAGCTGCGCAGCAACAGAGGTCTTATGGCTATGAACAGGTAAGCTGGGAAGGGATTGAACTGACATGAGAAACGTTAGGCTGGACAAAATGAGAATCGTAGACAAAAAGAGTATTGGGAAGCTCCAGGTATGGGAGCTTTACAGAAATAGTTGGGAAATAAGACCGATTTGCTTCAACTACTTGTTTTCAGGGCAGAGAATCTGTGTTGAGAATACCTCTACTGTGGTTTTAAGGTAATATTATGTTTTCTCTGAAATATTTAGTGAAATGGGGGGTCAACAGCATTGCACCCACAATATTCCAGTAGGGTGTCTGTGAGCCTCCAAAATTAAACCAGAAGGATTACCTCTTTAAAAGATGAAAATGGATGCAAGCGAGGTTTCTTGAAAGAAAAATCACCAAGAACTAATGAAATTTGAAGTATTTTTTTTTTTAAAAGAGAAAGGTTGTTTTGGTACCTGTGGCCTGAAAGATGGACCTGGTATTTGAGAAACGATCAGTACAGGTAGTCCTCGACTTACGACCACAGTTGAGCCCAAAATTTCTGTTGCTAAGCAAGACAGTTGTTAAGTGGGTTTTGCCTCATTGTATGACTTTTCTTGCCACAGTTGTTAAGTTAGGAATATGATTCTTAAGTGCATCTGGCTTCCCCATTGACTTTGCTTGTCAGAAGGTCAAAAAAGGAGATCACATGACCCCGGGACACTGCAGCCATTATAAATATGAGTCAGTTGCCAAGCCTCTGGATTTTGTTCGCGTGACCGTGGGGATGCTGTAATGGTTGTAAGTGTGAAAAACGGTCATGTCGCTTTTTTTCAGTGCTGTTGTAACTTCGAACAGTCACTAAACAAATGATTGTAAGTCAAAGGTTAGCTGTACTTGCTGGAATTTTTCTTCTGTTCTCCCTTCAAATATTTTTCCTAATCTTATCACTCTAAGCTTGGAGAAGATTGTCTCTTTGCCCTTCTTGATCGCTTTTGAGAAGATCTGACAGATAATTTGGAATGTTTTTCTTCGCCGTCCTTAAATTCTATAATGGAAAAGGAGGGCGTACTTTACACTGGGTGTAGAAATGAATTATTTACATTAATTTCTCTCTCTTATTCACTCTCCCGTTGTTTAACAGGGCCAGTATGGAAACTATCAGCAATAAAATGACAAGCGTCCATGTCAAATTTGTTTCAATATTTATGTCCATTTTTTTGGAACTTGGATGTATGGGCAAGTCTTTTTTTTTTCCTCTTCTTCTTTTTAAATGATTGATGATTGATGGATCGTAAGATGTTGGATACCGCTGTAGCACAAAGAAGCGTTTGTATGTGAAATAGTATTCATTTCATGCTGGATATGAAACAGTGCATTACAGTACTGGCAACGAGACGATGTTTGAACGGTGTGGTACATTTTGGTGCTGCTGTTAATAATCCTTGCAGAGGTTCTTCCGTCACTTCTTCCCACTTCCTCTTTTGACGTACAAAACCAGTTTGAGAAACCAAGAGGTCACACAGCTTTTGTTGACCTGCTTATTTTTTTCCCCTCACAAGCTCATCAACAACCTAGCATCCTTCGGATCTGATGGACCACCAAGCAGCTGGCAAGATGTTTCCCGGTTGTGTGACAAGCACGTAACTGAATATATCTCTTGTTTTCTGTTCACCCAACTGGTTTGGCATTGGAATATCCCAACCCAGATGTGTTTCAGTTATTCCGGGTGCACTTCCTTTGATCTTCATTAGATTCTAATCGGGCTCAAGGTATTCTGAAAAGTATTTAATTGAGCTATGATCGAGACCACAACTACTGAGCCCCGGTGGCGCAGTGGTTAGAGTGCAGTACTGCAGGCTACTTCTGCTGACTGACGACTGCCTGCAATTTGGGCGCTCAAATCTCACCAGGCTCAAGGGTGGCTCAGCCTTCCATCCTTCTGAGGTGGGAAAAATGAGGACCCAAATTGTTGGGGGCAATAGGCTGACTCTGTAAAACTGCTTAGAGAGGGCTGTAAAGCATTGTAAAGCGGTCATATAAGTCTCAGTGCTATTGCTATTGCTATTGCTATCTCTCTCTTCCCTCCCTCCCTCCCTCCCTCTCTCTCTCCCTCTCCCCCCCCCCTCTCTGATTCAAAAAGTGAACTCCTACTCACGCGGAGGAAGCCTAAAAGGCCATTAACTTGGTTTAAACAAAGTTCCAATTGCCCCCCTGAAAAATCAAATTGCCCCCCTGTGGGGCGTGGGCCCCACGTTGGGAACCACTGGTCTAAGTGCCATTGCTATTGCTACTGGGATGCAGGGATATACATTTGTGATTTGCTCAATATTCTGTTTGTGCGACAGTAATTTTGCCTATGACTAACTCATCCTCAATTTGTTAGAAAATAGAATAACAGGGTTGGAAGGGACCTTGAGGTCTTCTAATCCAACCACCTGCCCAAGCAGGAGACTGTATACCGCGTTTCCCCGAAAATAAGATCCTGTCTTATATTTTTTTGAACCCTGAAATAAGCGCTTGGCCTTATTGCCATGCACTCAAAAGCCCGATTGGGCTTATTATCAGGGGATGTCTAATTTTGGGGGGGGAACAGGGTACCATTCTGGATAAATTACAGGTAGTTCTTGACTTACGACCACAATTGAGCCCAAAGTATCTGTTGCTAAGCAAGACATTTGTTAAGGGAATTTTACAAACTTTCTTGCCAAAGTTGTTAAGTGAACCACTGCAGTTAGTGACATGGTTGTTAAGTGAATCTGGCTTCCCCACTGGCTTTGCTTGACAGAAGGTTGCAAAAGGGGATCCCATGACCCCAGGACACTGCAACCGTCCTAAATATGAGTCAGTTTCCAAGCATCCAAATTTTGATCATGTGACCATGGGGATGCTGCAATGGTTGTAAGTGTGAAAAACTGTCTTAACTCAGTTTTTTTCAGTGCTGTTGTAACTTTGAATGCTCACTAAACGAACTGTTGTAAGTCAAGGACTACCTGTATTTCATTATTTGATTGCTGGATCTTAAATTTACATTGGAATAGACCCAGAGGTGGGATGTATGATGGCCTTATAGCGCCTAACAAATCAATACCAAGGAAACATTTATCTGCAGAAACATTGGCAGATGTTACAAGAAATGTATATTGACCCGAAGGTGCTTTCTTTCAAAAGGCAACTTGTTTTGCTTGAAGACTTTTCACTTCTCATCCAAGGAGCTTTCTCAGTTCTGACTGAATGGTGGAGAATGGAAGGATTTATATTCCTTTCCTTCCCAAGCACTTTTAACCTGAGTAACTGAGAATCTCCATAGACAAATGTACATTGAGCTTTTTAGCAAAAACTGCTTAATTTTCATACTGTGATTTTGGGTTCTCCCCCCCCCAGCAGATTAAAATTATTGTGTATTAAAATACACATTTATCCTATGTATTTTCACCTTAGTTAACACCCCCCCCCCAAAAAAAACCCCACCACCCACTGATCTTTTTCTGCCAGTCAACATTATTACCAGGACATGTATTTGCACTCTGGAAGGCCAAAATGCAGATTTTTTTTTTTAAATGCTCCTCAACTCAAGATTCTTTGTTTAGCAGTGGGTAAACTGAGTCATAAATTGGTGTGTTTAGATTTGGCTTAATGTAGTTTGTATGTTGTATCCTCAGAAGAATACAAAGCATATTTAACAAACTATGGTTGAAGAATTCCAGAATCACCATGTAGGGGAAGATGGGTGGCATAAAAATGTAATAAATAAAATTCTGGCTTAGCATTATAAGTGAACACAGCATGTGTTCAAGTGAATATGGACTGTTACTTAGAGCAGGGGTGTCAAACTCAAGGCCCGGGGGCCGGATCCAGTCCGCAGGGTGCTTAGATCTGGCCCACGGGGCCGCCCTGGAAACAGCGAAGGACTGGCTCGCGGTGCTTCTGCCAGCGAAAACGGAGCCCCAAGCTCTGTTTTCGCTGGCAGAGGGTTGCAGGAGGCCGTTGCAGCTGGAAATGGAGACCGGGAGCCCATTTTTGCTGGCAGAGCGCTCAGGTCTCCACAGGTGCCCACCCTGGCCACACACACACACACACACACACACGGTCCCCCCGAGGTCAAACACAACCCTGATGCAGCCCTCAATGAAATCAAGTTTGACACCCCTGCTGTAGAGCAGGGGTAGGGAACGATGGCCCCTTTATCACTTGGGACTTCAACTCCCAGAATTCCTGAGCCTCAGGAATTCTGGGAGTTGAAGTCCACAAGTCATAAAAAGGCCATTGTTCCCTACCCCTGCTCTAGAGGGACCCAACCAATTTTCTGCAGTCTTAATCTCTTGAATTAACTAGCACAGTTTGCAACATACTGAAAACAGGCCAAATTTACTCAATTGGTATGGAAGAATCTAGCCTATAATATTCTTTAAAGCCTTATTTTCAATATGCTTTCGCTTACATTTTTGAATGTTTTAGACACTGCCCCAGAGATTAACAGGGACAAAAATTAATTTAAAAAATTAATCTCTGAAAAGTACAGATGAGACATCCCCAGCCCACAAAATCTCAACACTTATGGATTCTCATCTATGGATAAGAATATCAATAGCAAAACTATATAGGTACTAAGTTAGTGGTTATAAAAAAAAAAAAAGTAAAGGGAATGTGCAAAATAATGTTCTTGCCAAGTGTTATATTCTTTTTCTCTCCTTTCCATCCAAAGGAGCTTGGATAACAACCAATTAATTAGTTATCAATTAAAGAAAAAACCCGATATATCTAGTGCTACAAATAGAAAGGAAATGTTTAAAAAAACTATAACACCCTCCCCGCATTTTAAGAGCTGGAATAATGTGTTCCTAATTTACTTTTCTTCCTTTAAAAAAAAGTTTCCACTAGGACCAACTAAAACTCTCTAATATATTCTGCTTTATGGTACTGTTCCTCCCACCACAATCTCTGTGTTGGCCCAGTTGCAGACAATGCCTGCTAAAAGTTGTTGAAAAGAGCAATTGAATGTACTAACCTGCAGCTACTTCTGGCATTTCCCTTGGCTCTTTGTGCTGAGGGAGAGTGAAAATTGCACCATTATTTAGTCGAAACAAAGCTAAATCCCACGATGAATTCATGGACAGCTCCTTGCTGTTTTCTTGGCAACTATATGGGATAGTCTGCATTGTCTTTCAGGATGGTTTCATCAACTTCCCAGTCTAGACTGTCATCCTGGGATTACCTGGTTGTCTCCCATCCCATTAGGGGACTGGAGGCTAAAACTTATGAAGAACGGTTGCAAGAACTGGGCATGGCTAGTCTAGAGAAGAGAAGGACCAGGGGAGACATGATAGCAGTCTTCCAATATTTGAGGGACTGCCAAAGAGAGGAAGGGTTCAAGCTATTGTCCAAGGCACCCGAAGGCCAGACAGGAAATAATGGATGGAAACTGGACAAGGAGAGATTCAACCTGGAAATAAGGAGGAACTTTCTGACAGTGAGAGCAATCAACCAATGGAACAGCCTGCCTTCGGAAGTTGTGGGAGCTTCATCACTGGAGTCTTTCAAGAAGAGATTGGACTGCCATTTGTCAGAAGTGGTGTAGGGTCTCCTGCTTAAGCGGGGGGTTGGACTAGATGACCTATAAGGTCCCTTCCAACTCTGTTAATCTAATCTAATCTAATCATCCACGTACTACCCAAGCCCAAGTCTGCTTAGTTTTTTTCAAGATCAGCCAAGATTTGAGTAGTGTGAGAAGTTTGGATCAAAATATATTTTATTCTTTACACTGTTTCCATCTTCCCTTAAAATATTAACAGAATCCACAATGAACTGAGAATCTGTGTCTCCACTAGATAAGTGACAGTCAAGTTGAAACTAAGTTAATCAAGTAAAAATAGCAAACGGGAGGAAAAAATCTAATTTCCTCAAACCCCCCCCCCCAAATAAGTTACCCAGACCTAATCCACATATCAAAGGTTAAGGTCTGTAAACACAGAGAATTAATTAAATTAGGTATCCCAGCGGAACTGCATGTCCACAAAAATAAATATCATAAATGACATAGGTACACACAGATGCCTTTCAAGGGTCACCCTAGAATCAGCACGTAGACACTTCCACACCTAGGACAAGCTCCCCGATAAAACTCTATCCCATTTCTTTTCAGCTGCCCCTAAAGGCAAACTCTGCTTTTAGGAATAAATATTTCTTCTTTCCTCACAGCTATCTGGACCTCATTTTTATTTATTTCTTGTGCAATCCCGGCTTAAGTTGGAACCCCAAATTATTCTTCTGACAGTAGGTGCCACCACTTGAGGGGAGATGTATGGACTTCAATTCCCAGAATTCCTCAGTCAGCCATGCTGGCTGGGGAATTCTGGGAGTTGAAGTCCATACATCTTGAAGTCAAATTTGAGAAACACTGCTGTGCACAATGCTTCTTAAATACCACCAGAGGATTAGTAGGAAAATAACTGCTTTTATGTTGGAATTGTGGATATCCAAAAAGGTACAACCTACATTGCTTTTTTTTTTTAACCAGCTTCAATATTTGTTTCTTCTATGGATGTTGTTTTTTTCTAGCATTGCTGAAAACCACTTTGGAAAAAGCCACAGCAGCATTTAAACACCTACAAACAGCAACATAGCATCTGTTGGAAATGTCTTACATTAAGAATTTCTTGAATGTTGTATATAAATTGTATTTGAAAAACGCGCTTTGGAAATAGTTTGTACATTATTTCCTGATTTATACTTGATATTTAGTGTTAATATTTCTAACTGTTAATAACAAGATAACTTAACGTGTGGTGATTTTTATGTATTGATGTGAAAACGAGGCAATGCCAGCATTTTAACAGTTTCATTACTTGTACCATATTTTCTGTTTTGTAATACAGAATGTTAAAATACACTTTAGGTTTAAAAGACTGGATTGTGAAGCCAAGCCATGGCACTTTTTCATATGACGGAAAGACTTTTAAAAGGACTGGTGTAATCATATTTGAAGTCTGTCTTTGTTTTTTGTTTTGTTTTTTAAATTGCAGATTTAATGAAAATGATACATAAACTACGTTCTATTTATAATCGGAAATATTTCAAGTAAAGATCATTGCATGAGAAAAAAGCATCAATGTCACTTTTCAAGATGTAAAATTGTAATTATCAAGGTCAGGCTTCAACCATTTGTCTTTTAAGCAGAATATAACTTTCAGAAGTATCATCTGGAGCAGAAAAAATTTGTATTCCTACAATTTTCAACATCTCTGCAGGGTGACAGAATTACTAGTCATATTTTTGGGGAACGATAAGGTTCTTTGAAATGGAGGTTAGACAGCTATTTGGGATGCTTTTATTCAGATTCCTGCACTGAACCTGGGGTTGCACTTGGTCTAAAGCAGTTTAAAAAAAAAAAAAAACTTGGCAACTTTAAGATGTGTAGACTTCAACTCCCAACATCCTCCAGACTGTATGCTGGCTGGGAGATTCCAAGAGTTGAAGTCTGCAAATCTTAAAAGTTGCAAATTTGAAAAACACTAAATCTGAAGGGCGCTTTATCTGGGTTATTTAACTGATCTGTTTGCACGTGTTGCCTTTTAGTATAAAAACATTGCAAACATTCTTCATCACTGAAGAAATGATGATCAAAATCAACCAAAAATTGTGCCAGCAGAAAAAGTCTTAAGGCAGCATCCAAAAGAATGATGTGGAGAACATAAATGATTTTGCAAGAGTAGCATCGTAAGTGATTTTCAGCTTTGCCGACTTTAAAGACGTGTGGACTTCAACTCCCAGAATGCCCCAGGAGAATTCTGGGAGTTTAAATCCACACGTTTTTAAAGTTGGCAAGGTTGAGAAAACTGATCTAAACAGGGTTGAGAGAGGGAATACTAGGCCATTGCTATAATGGGTTAATTGGGTCTTAATTAATTACAAGGCTAAGTGCATGATTGTCCTCAATTTAAATCTAGATATAGACTAAATTTTCCTATAGACCACCTGGTCATTGTATACTAGGAGAACTGGAAGAAGATTGATAATGAGTATTGTGGTAGGTTTGAGAAACTGACCATCTTTTCCATACTAGCATCCTGGCAACACATACCATTGTTCTTTTAAAGATCTATTAACTTAGTCCAGTGCAGTGTGGGAGTGATTGATCTTTTTCAGATACCACCGCAGTTGATGAAGTCACTGAATGGGAAGCTAAGTGCATTCCTGGCCACCCACACATAAACAATCAATCACATAGTTTTACCTCCATTAGTTCCTTGTGACAGGCCAGTGGGGAGTGGGGGGGGGGGAAAATACTTCTGATTTTAACAACCACAAAAATGATGTTGGAAGAAAAATCTGGTCCGGTTCCAAGCTGGGAGAAAGACGCTGAAAATAAAATGAGAGGCAGGCCGCATGGAAAGGAGGTCTCTGTTTATTTGGATGCCAGAAATGTTAGCGACAGCAACATGTTTCTGGGGTGGCTGACCAATTGGTTGGGTGAGTGGGTGGATTTTTATAGGGTTCTGTGGAGTTTGGTGATTGAGATGCTCCAGGGGGTTGTGCAATGTAGTGAGCCTTGTGTCTTTTGTTATTCTAATGTTGGTGGGTAAATCCTATTATGTCCTAAAGGTCATGTCCTGTCCTTCGTATTTGGATGGGGGAATGTAGATTTTTAGGAGTCTGATTTTTCTACTTTTTTTTAATCCCATCAGCTCCAGCGTTCTGTGGGAGCTTGTGGCTGAAGGCGTTTTGTTTATGAATAGATTGGCCCAGTCTTTCTGAATGGATACAAAATCTCCTATCCAAAAGACCAGTCTCTTCTGCTTGAGGCTGTTTTCCTATGGCAGGAAGACACGGGCTGCTTTCTGCCTTTAAGAATCCTTTGGGGAATTATAATATTCTGCCTCTTTAATATTCCCCAAAATATTTTATTCTCTGGGGGGGGGGGAGGCTTCGCACAATGAAGACTGCCTTTGCAGTGGACTGGGAGTGGTATGAGGACAGTTTGATCTAGTGGTTAAGGCACCAGTCTAGAAAGCAGGAGACCGTGAGTTCTAGTTCCACCTTAGAGGTGGAAACTGGCTAGGTGACTTTGGGCCAATCACCAGGAGACAGTGAGTTCTAGTCCCGCCTTAGGCATGACTGCCAGATGTTTGTCTTTGGACCAATCACTAGGACACTGTCAGTTCTAGTCCTGTGTTAGGCATGAAAACCGGCTGGGTGAGGCCAGTCATTGCCTCAGCTCAACCCACCTCACAGGGCTGTTATTGTGGAAAAAATAGGAGGAGGAAGGAGTATTAGATATTGTAGAAAGTTAGCACCCACCCCTCTCCTAGAAGAATGAAATATTCTAGGAAATGTTTAAAAAAGGCAGAATATTATACCTTCCTGGATGAGAAAAGGAGAAACATGCTCTTGGAAAGCAGCCCCCACCTTTGTTAATAGCTCCAGAAAGACATGGCCATCTTATCTACAAGACAAAAGGCCTTCAGCTCCAGGGTGATAGGATTAGCCCTCACTCAAGATCCTTCAGGGCAAAGCCATTCAGCCACAATAGGAAATTGCCCTTCATTGCATCACTCAGCAAGATTCAACCAAGATTCATTCATTCATTCTCTCTCATTCTCTCTCTCTCTCCCTCTCTCTCTTTCTCTCCCCACCCTCTCTGAGTTGTTTATAAAAATAATAAAGGCAAAATATAAATTAAATAATAATTGTGCATTTTTCCTCTGGATCAGAGGTGGGTTCCTCCCGGTTCGGACTGGTTCGCCCGAACCGGTAGCAACCCGCTGGTGACGTCACAGAGCCGGTTCGGTCGGTGCCGGTCCGTGGACGCCGCCATCTTTTTTTTGGATTTTTTTGGGGGGAATGTTTTTATTTATTTATTTTTCTTCTGCGTATGCGCAGAAGCCGAGTTTCTGGCACTGCACATGCATCGCCATCTTGTTTTTGGCTTTTTTGGGGGGAATTTTTTTATGGATTTTTCAGCACTGCGCATACGCAAGCGCGCCACGCCCATGAGGCATGGCTACACAGCACGGAAGCGAACCGGCAGCGAGGTAAGTTAGAACCCACCCCTGCTCTGGGTAAATGGTGGTTGTCTGTCTTTGCATAGGGCCATCAGATGAGTGAAGTGGAAGGATTTCTCTCCCTGGTTCTTCACTGAACTTACGGTTCTCTTTATCTGCAGATCTGCCACAGCCAGGTTGCAAAATCTCCATCCTATCCTGCTTTCAGCTGCCTTTTCACCAATATCCTTTGTGGGGAAAATATTAGCGGGCGTGGTTGTGTAACATTCCAAACCATAGTTTGTTTTATAATGGTTTCCCAAACTGCAAGCAGGTAACAAATTAAGCCATAGTTTACTTGTGGTTGATCATACAGCACTGTATGTACAATTTCTTAATCCCAAATAAGCGAAATGGGTGTTTGCTAGGTTGTGTGAATCACTGGCCAACTAACTTTGGCTACACATTGCTCTGTGTCTTTATACAAACCCAGTTAAGTATAATTAGCGCAACAAATTAGGGTTGAATTCAATATAGTGCGTCTCATTTAACCACAGGTTAGCATGTTGTATAAATACATCCCCTGAACTATAAAGGTAATTGATGGAGTTCGCCTAACAGGCTAGTTTGTGGGTGAATCAGGGATTTCTGGGAGTTGGTCCAAAGCAGTGGTGAAATCCAAATTTTTTTACTACCGGTTCTGTGGGTGGAGTGTGGCTTGGTGGGCGTGGCAGGGGAAGGGTACTGCAAAATCCCCATTCCCTCCCCACTCCTAGGGGAAGGATATTGCAAAATCTCCATTCCCACCCCACTCTGGGGCCAGCCAGAGGTGGTATTTGCCGGTTCTCCGAACTACTCAAAATTTCCGCTACCGGTTCTCCAGAACCTGTCAGAACCTGCTGGATTTCACCCCTGGTCCAAAGTATCCACAGGCATTCCATTCTGAAGCAGCCAGTGGTTTGCCACCACTTTCTTCCAGGATGGGAGACCAATCCTGGAAGGATTTGGATGGGAGACCACTAGGATTTCTAGCTGCTATTTATATTCCAGCTGCTATTTGGATGGGAGACCACTAGAATTTCCTACTGGTCTCCCATCCAAATAGCTGTTAGCTTTCTCGCAACTGTGTCATAGCGGCCTGCCACCTAGCTGGAGTGACAAACGCTAGTCCTCCCCGAAAATAATTAAATGTACATAATGTAGTATTTGTCAACCCTGGCATCTTTAAACTATGTGGACTTCAACTCCCAGAATTCAATATTGACTAGGGAATTCTGGGAGTTGAAGTCCACATATCTTACAGTTGCCAAGGCTGAGAAACCCTGGCAGAATTCATAGAAAACGCTTAGCGTTTCCTTTGCTACCAAGTTCTGCCAATCTCTGCGCGGCTTCCTTTCCTACCCGACGTCCGCCTTGACAAAGCTCCTCCCCACTTCTGCTAGTCCCACCCCGGGTGCTTTTCTTATCCACTCACAACGCCGCGCCTGCTTCTTTCTCTCCAATCCCATTTCCCCAGAGAAGCGGGGGGGGGGAGGGAAGAGAGGAGGAAAGGCAGCTCCGCGCCACCGTTGAAACCTCTCTAGCACCAAACCGCGCCTGCGCACGCGTATCATACCAACTCCACAGCTTTCCCCCTCCCCGCTTCTTCCTGTGCTTTAGATCTGCGCCTGCGCAGAAACCTCCGCCTTCCCACCCCCACGCTGAAGGCGGCGGCTCAGATTCTCTTTCTTGGCCACCCCTTCCTGGACGCGTAACTTTTGACGTCACGGCGCGCGACGCCGAACCCTGGAGCGGAGCAAGAAGGCTCCTCAGAAAAGGGCTGCGCGTGAATGAAGCGGGAAAGCTACCCTACCTCCACAGTCTCGTGTCTACCCCGTCCCTTGCTCTATGGAGTGGGGAGCGGGGACGAAACTGAGGCGCTATAAAAGCAGAGGAGCTCCAGTAAGCCAAAGGAGAGGCCGGGGGGGGGGAAGGCAGGCTCCCAGTTTTCATTTTGGGTGACATGGGGGGGGGTCTCGGGGGATGGGAGACGAGGCAGCACGTGTGGAGGTAAGAAGCTGTCGGACGTGTTCTTCTCCCTCTGCCTCCCTTTATTCCCTCTGAGGGGATTTGAGGCTTCCCAGGTAACCTTGGCCTACATCCAGCTCTCTGAACCTCAGCCTTACAATTCTTGGGAGTTGGAAGTCCACTCATTTTCAAAGTTGCTGAGGTTGACAAACACTGGTCTACCTTGCAGGGGTGTAAACATGGCTGAAATAATCTCCGTCCGAGCCCTTCCACCCAGAAATGGTATACGCGTTAATGAGAGAAAAGAAAAGGGATTTGCTTAACCACACCACAAAGTGAGGGATAACCCTGCTTCTTTTGAGCCGGCAAACTTTAAATCTGTCCATTTATCTTCATTTCTCAGCTGCAGATTATGTTTCTTGCCCCCCCTCCCCATGTAGATTAACAGTATTGGAGCGAGTCTTTTGCTACTTCTGCAAGACTTAAGGATGCCTGGCGTAAAGTTCATACTAAACAGTTGTTGGAGCTGGAGGAAAAGGGTTTTTTAAATACGTATTTTACATATAACAGGCCTGTTTTACCTTTCTGTGTAAAGTTCCACAACAATAACAATATTTTTGAGAAAGCTGTTCTGAAAGTTTTTTCTAATGCTTTTTGCAATCACTGAAAATAAAAAACGGAAGCAACTGATCTTTCTAAGAAGTAGCAGCTCATTTTTGTTCCAGATGTGATACAAAGTATGTATATTCTTTGGCATATCTTAGTTACCATCTTATTGTTTGCCCCTTACTGTTTTCTTTTTCTTCTAGGCAATATGCTACAAATAATGGTCAGAGCTTGTTTGGAAAGTCAGTGGAGGCCAGTTTATTCCCAAATACATAGTTGCTTACTGCAAAAGCAAATTAAAAACTGGCACAGGAGCCTTGGCACAACAAACACACAGTGTTCAAAATCGCAGAAAACTTGTAAAGGAAATATATCTGAGAAGAAGCTGGTAAAGTAAACAAATATTCAGATTAATTACAAATATGTAAACTAAATTTTTCTTAACTACTTTTAAAGTTTCTTATTTCTCTTACAGAAAGCACAAATTTGTGAAAAAATAAAAATAATTAAATTAAGATTTAAGCATTTAGATGAGAATCCTGACACATGTTTTCAATATCCATTGCACGCAAATGTTCTCCTGTGTTTAAAGTGTAGAATTGTATAGAATAGATAGACTTAAGGCTTCAATTCTCTACATACATAATCTACTGAATTTGGGATTTTCCTTTGAATGAAAATGGTTATTGTATATATTTGTTGAATTTGCATCCTATTCTTCTTTCTTTGGAACACAATGTACATTGTTCTCCTTTTCAATTTTGCAGCAATATTATGAGATAATAAATAGGGTAATGGTGACTGACCTGAATTCATCCATCTGGCATTCACTTAACATCTTTTGATAGTGTTCTATAATATCCTAGCTTTTGAATTCAAATATAAAGAAATGAAATGTAAAAAATCAGCATCAGACTTTCATTTTAGGTTTTATTAGTGCTGACTTTCTTGTAGCTAGATTGTATCATTGGTTTGTTTCATTTGGAATATCGTAGGAGAGCTGTGTTAGTCTGTAGTAGCCCTTTTTCCAACTAACACATTTTATTAAAAGGCATGCTTTTGTGAGCTGCAGCGTGCTATTAGGCTCTGTCTGACTATAAATGTAGACATCTCTTCTGAATCCCAAGGTTATGTTAATTGTTACTGAATAAATCCCTCTTTCTCAGGAGAGAGGTCTCTTAGTGAACTTTGGCTTATGTGAAATCAAATTGTTGATTTTATAAATCCTTTTGGCAACAGCAAGCATACAAAAGAGGCATGTTTTGTGAGTCTAAATAATATAGTACTGAATACTGCAGCAATTTTCAGTTTCACCACTTGGTGATGCTATGCAAACTTGAGAAAGGATATACAAGTAGTCCTCAACTTATGACCACAATTGAGGCTGTGCACATCCTTTGTGAGGGATGTTGCTAGGGACATTGTGTTGGAGAAAAAGCAAGCTGTACTCGTGAATTCAGAAAAATGGAAGGTGATAGCAGTTTGTATTCTTAACTGAATAATTGGTAGAATTCAGGAAAAAGACCAAGCCACCATAGTAAGTTTCTCCCCCAACTTTAAATATTTTTATCAATCACAGTATTCATCAGATCAATCCTCAGTACAAGTTGCCCTACATATTTCCTCGAGAATTGAACATAAATGAGTATGTTTAGAACTGAAGGCTTTTGAAACTTTAAACTTCACAAATGATTAGCATCTCTGAATAATATGTCTCCCCATTACAGAGTCGATATTTTGTCGATCATCGAAAGGTTCGTGTGATAGGAGGGAAAGGTGGAGATGGTATTGCCTGTTTTCTCAGTGAACCTAGGAAAGAATTTGGAGGTCCCAATGGTGGAGATGGAGGAGATGGGGGTCATGTTATATTTAAAGGTAAGAAGGTTACTGTCTCTTGTACAGACCTTTTCGGTTTTAAGACAGTCTTATGAGGAGGGGAAGGAGCTTGACTGAATTCTCTGCTAACCTGTCCCTTAGCAATTTGAGTTTGAACGACAGAATTGATCAATGTTTTTGTCCCAAGAGAGACTCCTTGGGGGTGGGGGATAAGGACTTCCTATGCATTTGATCTACTGCAGGGGTGTTAAACTCAGCATCACGGTGGCATCACGTGACGTATCGGGACTTTTTTCCCTTTCGCTAAACCAGGCGTGGGCATGGCCTGCGCGTAACGCATCCGGCCCATGGGCCGGGAGTTTGACAGCCCTGATCTAGTGCTACTTCTAAAGTGTTGCAGAACTGCAATAGTCCATCTGGTAGCTGTCCTAACTGTTGGCTCTTAGTCACCTTGTTGTAGTGACCACACCGAGTGAATTTTCAGTGCTTTCAAGTCATGAATCCCTGAAATTTTTCTTCCTTAAATGTGATTAATTTAAACACATTTAATAAATAATTTTAATCCATTTAATAAATCCAAACTAATAATAATAACAATTTGCAATTCTTCCTATTGAAGGATTCAACCTGTTTATTTTAGATTGCAGCCTCATTCTATCAGCCTAGGGGCGGCGCGATGGCTCAGTGGTTAAAGATGCTGTGCTTGAAAGCTTGAGACCCGAGCACCGCACAACAGGGTGAGCTCCTGTTACTTGCCTCACCTCCTGCCAACCTACCAGTTTTAAAACATGCAAATGCGAGTAGATTAATAGGTACCATTTCGGCGGGAAAGATTATTGCATTCTATACTTTCCTGCTGGCCACATGATGATGGAAGCGTCTCTCAGACAACGAAGGCTCTCTCCGCTGAGAATCAGAGATAAGCACTCTGTCGATCATGACTGGATAGGGAAATCATTAAACTTTTTTTATCAGCCTGAGCCACGTCTTTTTTGCCATGAGCAAATTTGACAACCCATCAGTCCCATTATCCTCCCATGTTTCTAGTCTAGTCCAAGGTTCTGGACTTTAAAGGGTCAAAGAATTTTCTCTCTGTAATAAGAAAAAAAGACTGGCAAGGGGTTGCAGGAAGACCTCAAGATTGGCTGACTCTCTCTGCTGTTCTCCTGTATGATTTCGGCTATTGATGGAGAGAAAGGACTTCAAGTAAGGCTTATCTTCACCCTTTAAAGGATTTCTAACCTGAGCAAAAAGTAGTCTAGATAGGTCTGAGAAAAATGGGAGGCAAAAGAGGTGGACAATTTTGACAAAAGAAAGCCAAGAAGAGAGAAAAAAGAAAACATAACTGGGCAGAGTAAATATCTTTCCTCCTAGACTGAACAAAATAGATTACTGAAAGTTTACTGCCCTGAAAAGGCTTTCCAAACTCCTTTTGATTATCAAAATAATTTTGGAGGCCGAGCTGGATGAGTCATTAAAAAAATATGCCTGTTGCTCTGACTAACCAAAGAGAAGAATTTATTATTCTGGCAGCATTTACTTATGTAGATAGCCTGTTTCCCCCCAAATAAGACATCCCCCGATAATAAGCCCAATCGGGCTTTTGAGTGCATGGCAATAAGGCCAAGCGCTTATTTCAGGGTTCAAAAAAATATAAGACAGGGTCTTATTGTCGGGGAAACACGGTAGGCTTTTGCTACACCCCCCCCCCACTGTTTTGCTAAGAAAACCAGCAATGAAAATAGCAACAATCAAATGGGTTGCTTCCCAAAATCTTAGAATTTGGTCCTTTGATGGCCTTATCAGTTTTACTAATTAGGGGAAATATTTTTTGCAATTGGTATTTGTGAATGAGTGGTTTAACCACCCCGAAGCTAGGTTCAGGTAAAATTTAACAGGAGGAATAAATCAGGGAACATTAAGCACCATGCATGTCAATGGACTCAGAACACTCATTCTCAAGTGCGTTGTCATCAGCCATTCAGTCGTGTCCGACCCTCAGCCCCTCTAAGGACCAGCACTCTCCATGCCCTCTGTCTCCCACAGCCTCCTTCAAATCCTCCATCCGCATCTCGAGTGCAGGCAAGCATCAATTTTATACATTTTGAATGTATTGAATCAAAAATACTTCCTTATAGTAATAAAATATTGAACTGTCCAAAGGCACTATAATGTGCAAAACAAATGCTTTAATAGATGGAACATAAGTGCTTTGATCTATTTTGTTCCCATTTTGTGAGAGCATCTAATCTAAGAGCTTCTTTCAGATTTTTTAAATCTGGCCTCCTGTATATTTTATCTTGCATTTTGTACTTGCCTTGCTAAATTCAGCTAGTAAAACCAACACTCAGTTCCCAGAATTTTCTTAAGTTTGTTTGCTATAGAATCTTATGAAGATTTTGCTTTATTTGGGTTCTTATGTCATCCGGCTGGGTGAATTTGAGCCAGTTATTCTCTCTCAGTTCACCTCACCTCTCAGGGTTGTTGTTATGGGTAAAGTATGAGGAGAAAAAAGTTTTAGGTATCATCACTACCTTGGGTTACTTATAAAAATAATAAAGGCAAGGTAGAAATGGTTTTATTTATTTGTTCATTTGTTCATTCATATCTCCGGCTAGTGGAGACAGCATCCATGAACGGGTTAACTTTGTCTATTATCCAATCGGGACTGAGTCTGCTAATTGATTACACGCCTCCTGCTCACGTGGCTACCGCTTTTTAGACTCAGTCTGATCTTGGACAAGACGTGGTTTAAAGAGCTCCCATTTTTGAATGCTGTTTTCTTATACTGCTTAATAGTGTACTGTCTCTTTAAGAAAAGAAAAAGTTTTTGCTTGATCCCGGCCGGCCGGCAGTTCTAGCAAGGCAGCGTGCAAGAGAGGCTGCTCTGCCACGCTGACCTGGGAACACGCTGGAGTTTGACTGAAGCTGTTATCTGCCTGCAGCGTGATTGATTGCACCCACGAGCTTTGCTCCGAGGTGCTACAGTGCGACTATCAGCTGTTTGGGGGGAACGAGAGGCTGCATTCCTGCGGTGAGTTCGTTCCCAGTCGCAGGAGGCAGGCACAGAGGCCTGTGAGTTGGCTTTAAAGGGGGTGGGGGTCTTTCAACTCCTGGAAGTTCCTCTATAGCCGTTTGCAGCGTGGGAGCCCAGTTCTGCGGCTGTCTGCACCTCGTGGAGGAGGTCGCCATTGTGCCATTCTCCGGTCGCCATTTTGGCTCCGTTCCGGCCACCATTTTGTTTTTCCCCTCGTGGCTTTTTTGCCAGGGCTGGTTTTTTCTTTTACCAGATGTTTG
>QLTV01003469.1:963753-982721 GCA_003457575.1 Thermophis baileyi
GAGGCCTGTTCTGAGTGGAACCTGTCCTGTTAAACCACTGTATGGTCTTGGCCACTGTGCTGCAGCTCAGTTTCAGGGTCTTGGCAATCTTCTTATAGCCTAGGCCATCTTTATGTAGAGCAACAATTCGTTTTTTCAGATCCTCAGAGAGTTCATTGCCATGAGGTGCCATGTTGAACTTCCCGTGAGCAGTATATGAGAGAGAGAGCGATAACACCAAATTTAACACACCTGCTCCCCCTTCACACCTGAGACCTTGTACCACTAACGAGTCACATGACACCAGGGAGGGAAAATGGCTACTTGGGGCCCCATTTGGACATTATCACTTAGGGGTGTACTCACTTTTGTTGCCAGCAGTTTAGACCTTAATGGCTGTGTGTTGTGTTATTTTGAGGGGACAGCACATTTACACTGTTATACAAGCTGTATACTCACTACTTTACATTGTAGCCAAGTGTCATTTCTTCAGTGTTGTCACATGAAAAGATATACTTAAATATTTACAAAATGTGAGGGGGTGTAGTCACTTCTGTGATATACTATACTATACTATACATACATACATACATACATACATACATACACAAATAATTAAAAGCATGATCATTACAATTACAAAATGCAAAATAAAATATAAAGGAGGCCAGATTTAAAAAATCCAGTAATTCAAATAATAAAACTGCTTACAGTCTGTTCTGATTAAAATGGCCTACAAGCCAGCTACATATTTATAAATACATAAATAAATGAGGTAAAATAAAAGAACACATCAAAGTATGTCTTAACATATGTACTTTGGTTTAATTCCCACATAAACAAGAATGGATGTTGAGAATTTAACTGCTAAAACAATGGGATCATGAATTATACTGTTGTTGAAATTAATGAGAATTGCTAGTGAATGCAATAAAAATACGAATTGCAGTTTGTCTACCTAAGTGCAGTAATTTAATATTTTGAAGTTGGTGATCATAAGGTTATCTTTGCAAAAGTTTATATGAGCACTTTTGTCATTTAGGAAAAAGAACAGCTGGTATATCAGAAGGTAAGGAACAGATGGTATAATCAGCATTTGGTATAAAATAAAAATATACGTTTTGGCATTTGTGATGTGCTCCTATCCAGGAAACAGTTTGTTGATTCATAATTAATCAACACATTTTTTTTCTTAAAAAAAAAAGAATTCATCGTTAGCGTGTTGAATTGTAATATTTTATTTTTTTACAGTGGATCGGCAAATCAAATCCTTGGCCTACCTCCACCCATTTTATAGAGGCTTCAATGGGGAAAAGGGAGGAAGCAAAAACTGTTATGGAGCAGCTGGCAGGCCCCTTTATATTAAGGTAAGTTGTTGATACTTGTTAGATGGTCAAAATTTTGAGTTTGTAAAAGCTGAATGGCTGATGTCCCACATTTGGAAGACTGCTGAGAAGCTGTTTGCTCACAGATAGGAGCAAAAAGCCAAGGATTGTACATTCTTAGCTGTATTTTACTTAAATTTATCTTTGTTTTGTAGGTACCTATCGGTACCATGATTAAGGAAGGCACTAAGGTTGTAGCTGATCTCAACCATCCCGGGGAAGAATACGTCGCAGTCTATGGTGGAGCTGGGGGCAAAGGCAATCGTTTCTTTCTGGCTAATGACAACCGAGCACCAACAACTGCGACTTCAGGAGAACTGGGTCAGGAAAGGTCCCTTCACTTGGAGCTCAAAACTGTGGGCCATGCAGGGATGGTAAGTGTGTTCGTTTGTTTTTCAGTATGATAGTTAACTCTGAAGAAGCAAACCTTTATGTTAAATCAGGAATGTTGGAACATGGGAGATATGTATGCAGGTTTAAAAAATGTACTCCTTGGAATCGTTAGGTGCCTCCTTCCCCAAATTGAAAAACCAAGTTAGGGACAGATGGGGAAAATTTATGTGGTCACTAAGAATTGACAAGAACCTGATGACACATAATTCATAGCATCTGCTTGTTGAGTATTGCTTTGAAATTCTTGGCTTAGAGATAATTGACGATCAGACTAACAACAGCCAGGTAACTTGGGAGTGGGAAGGCAGGTGGTGGTGCCTTCTTTTGCCATTAGAGGTAGTCCTCGACTTACGACCACAACAGAGACTAAAATTTATGTTGTTAAGTGCGTTGAGCCCCGTTTTATGACATTTTTGCCACAATCGTTAAGTGAATCACAACAGTTGTTAAGTAAATCGTGTGGTTGTTAAGTGAATCTGGCCTCCCCCATTTGACTGGGAAAGTTGCAAACAATGTCACGTGACCCCAGGACACTGCAACCTTCATCAACACATACCAGTTGCCAAGCACCCAAATTTTGATCACGTCACCGTGGGGATGTGGAAAAAATGGTCATGTCACTTTTTCCAGTGCCGTTGTAATTTTGAACGCTTACTAAATGAATGGTTGTAAGTCAAGGACTACCTGTATTATGTTTTTCAGCCTGTAAAACAAATGGCTGAAGGGATGAAGCTTCTAAATTTTTATTTATTTAAATGTTATTTGGCTGAATTTAATCTAGTCCACCTAGGTCAGGGGTGTCAAACCTGCGTCGGCACGTCGGCACGTGACGTATCACGACTTTTCCCCTTCGCTAAACCGGGGGTGGCCGTAGCCAGCGCATGACGCATCCGGCCCGTGGGCCGCGAGTTTGATACCCCTGACCTAGGTTAACTAGATCATTAAATCAAATCTAGTTAAAACAAGAAAAAAAATAATGAAAGTTGCTAAATTCGTGTTCTATCTTGCCAGTAGAATTAAATGTAACGTTGAAGGCAAAATCTATCTCCCTTTCAAAGTGGGCTGTTAATTCCAGATTGGATTCCCCAATGCTGGGAAATCGTCCCTCTTGCGAGCAATCTCCAGAGCAAAACCTGCTGTGGCTCCTTACCCATTCACAACCCTGAATCCTCACATAGGCATTGTTCACTATGAAGATTACGAGCAGATTGCAGGTATGGCTTTATATTTCCTTCTATTTTTTGTAAAATGACCTTCATGGTATTATTTCCTTCTGGAGCAGGGGTCTCCAACTTTAGCAACTTTTAAGACTTGTGGACTTCAACTCCCAGAGTTCCTCAGCCAGCTTTGGAGTTGAAGTCCACAAGTCTTAAAGTTGCTAAGGTTGGAGACCCCTGTTCTGGAGGGGGGGGGGAAAGCATTTTGTGACAGCGATATCACTTTGTAAGACCTAAAGTTTGTGCTAAGCGGGGGTGGGGGTGGGGAAGAAAGCTTAACTGCAGATCACCCTTTTTCATGACCCAAGATTGGAAAAGAATAAAAAGAAATGTAAAAGAAAAGAATGAAGCACCTGTTAAAAAAAATGGAAAGTCACAGATGAAGGCGAATATACATGTCCAAGGATAATATTGCAGGATCCAATCTGGGTCAGTCACCCGGACCAGAGGTTTAGTCTTCCGAGCTTTCGGACTCGTGCTGGAGTCCATTCTCAGGAAACGTCTCTCTGGCAGAGTGTGTGCTTTGGGCTGTTCTGTGTGTGGTATTTATATGGTGCCTGTTGTATGTGGCTTTTTAGATGTTGATTGGGGTTTTGATAGCTGACCATTAAGTCTTTGGCTGTTGTTT
This sequence comes from Thermophis baileyi, assembly GCA_003457575.1. Taxonomy (NCBI): domain Eukaryota; kingdom Metazoa; phylum Chordata; class Lepidosauria; order Squamata; family Dipsadidae; genus Thermophis; species Thermophis baileyi. Next base: position 967,356 of record QLTV01003469.1, read on the forward strand.
GCTTGTGCTGCCACCAGCTTATCAAGTACTTAAGAGGCGAGGGCTTGGCAGCACCTCTGGTCCCTGTGACCGACCCAGATTGGATCTTGCAAAAATTGAAAGTGTTTTGAGTGTCCCTCATTGTATGTCAACTGCAAACTAATTAAGGGGTCCTGAACATGAGGGTATCCAGCTGTCCCACAGTCCTCTAGGATTTCAAATAGTGTTCCATGGAATCCTAGAGTTCTGGAAAACTTCGATGGGCTTCTCTGGCGGAAAAAAAAATCATGCCAACACAGCCAATTTTCTATCATTACCTCTTGAACAAGGATTCTGGGAATTTTTGCCTCTTGAACAAGGATTCTGGGAATTTTTGCCTCTTGAACAAAGATTCTGGGAATTTTTTTATTTTTAACAATTTCCATGGCCTGAAAAACTGCTTCAGCTATCCAGATGCTGATCCCCCCCCCCCCAAAGGCAGTTTTTCTCTTTGTATCATTCTCCAACAACCAGAATTTTATTGATCCGTTGTTGTCTTATTTTGCAGTTGTAGATATCCCTGGAATAATAAAAGGAGCCCATGAAGATCGGGGACTTGGTTTGGCCTTTCTGAGACATATAGAACGCTGCTGTTTTCTCCTCTTTGTGTTGGATCTCTCTGTGGCTGAGCCCTGGGCTCATTTGGAAGCCTTGAAGTATGAACTGGAACAGTATAAAGTTGGCTTGTCAAAGACGCCTCATGCCATTGTTGCAAATAAGTTTGACCTTCCGGAATCCAAAAACAACTTGCCTCTCCTTAAGGAGCAAGTGAAGCAGAGAGTCATCCCACTCTCTGCTCTGACAGGAGAAAATCTGGAGGAATTGTTGGTGCACCTGAGAGAACTCTATGATGATTATCTGAAATCAGAAGAACAACAGGTTCGCAAGCCAATGAAATGGTAGTAACAGAACTCTTCCATTATTACATTTTGATAGGAAGGATATTTGGAGTTTGGGCGTGGACAGGAGGGACAGTCTCTCAAAGCAGAATAAAATTGCTTTTTATTCTTTAATGTTATAAGGAGATACACAGAGCCCTAACAGCAGAGTGCTGCAGAAGCAGATAAGAAAGAATGGTCGATCTGCACAAACAATAAATTAAGCAAAAGACGAGTCCACCATTCAACAGAAAGTGAAATTTTCTATTGAGACCTACAGGGCATAATTTAATCAAAGGAACATTCAATAATTTAATAAAAAATACCTTTATTTATTATGGCATTTCTGTACTATCAATTCCACACGGACTCCAGGCAGTTTACAAATTCTTATAAACATCAAATATAGCACCATAGAAGTTCTGCTAGAATTGCACTCAAAACCCATAATGATCCTTCCCAAGGAACAGTGTAAATCAAGGGTGGGCAGTTAATTTTCTCAAGGGGCGACACGAAACTGGGACTGTTGTTACCTTCCAAGGGAGGAAAGGACTCTTGAGTATCCCATATCTCAATGTCTGCATTGGATGAATCACTTCTCTTTGGGTCAGGCTCTCCTGAACCTATCTGGGTGCCAACTTGGTATAGGTGACAACCAACACAATATACATACACACTTGAAACTCAATACACTAAGACAGAAGCTTGTCCACCCCAGGATAAGACACCGAGACACAAGCTCAGCAATGTGATATATTGCAGTACAATGCAGTGAGAAGTGTACAGATCTCTACATTGGAGAAACAAAACAACCACTTCACAAATGCATGGCACATAGGAGAACAAACACATCAGGACAAGATTCAACAGTCCCATCTGCATTTGAAAGATAAAGGTCACTTTTGAAGACAGCAGAGTCCACATTCTGGACAGAGGGGCCACTGGTTTGAAAGGTCAAAAAGGGCAAATAAATTAAGATTGAACAGCCCTCTCTCCTATTTACAACATAGTCCTTTCAGCAGTTCCAAGAAGGCTCCACACCCATTTGCATTATTCAGGTGACTGAGGGCCAGATAAACCCCCAAGTGGCCTCAGCGATCCTCAGAAAGCATGCTAACGGCCACATGACTGCAAGGAATATAAAACCTTCCATCCTCCACCATTCAGTCAGAACCGAACAAGCTTCTTTGACAAGTAGTGAAACGTCTTCAAGTAAAAACAAAGTCCAGTTACCTTTTGAAAAAGCACCTTTGGGACTAGTAGGGTTTGTAAGTGATGATCAAGAGTATGGTGGCTCATGTTAGGACACTGCATGACGAGCCGGCGTTCAAGACCCAACTGCTGTGTAACAGGGTGAGCTCCCGTCATTCACTCCAGCTCCTGCCAACCTAGCAATTTGAAAGCGAGTAATCGCGAGTGGATAAATAGGTACCACTTTGGTGGGCACATTAACGGATATAAAGGAGTCCCTGGGCAATGGTGATGTCACCGGCTAATCCTTTCAAACCGGAAGCGCCTCAGGGCTTCCAACACGAACATGAGCAAGTGATGACCAGCACTTTGAATTACATTACTACATTGGCAAACAATGTAGCACCTGTAACACTGGCATTATATGGTTCCAGTGGTTCTTACCTGCCAATAGGTTGCTACCTGCATTATGCACCAATTGCATTTTTCATGTATGGATGGATTCAATAGCAGTAGCACTTAGACTTATATACTGCTTCACAGTGCTTTACCGCCCTCTCTAAGCGGTTTACAAAATCGGCCTATTGCCCCTAACAATCTGACTCCTCATTTTACCCACCTCGGAAGGATGGAAGGCTGAGTCAACCTTGAGCCGGTCAGGATCAAACTGCTGGCAGTCGGCAGTGAGTTAGCCTAGTGCAGGTGAAGCTATTGGTGATACGGACATAGGTACCAATGCTAAGGTTTTCTGCTACAGATAGGTCTACAACTGGCACTTAGTATTGGGGAAGGTCCCTCCAGTCTTGGCTTCCATCTGCCTATATCTAGTAGTAGCTGTAAGTGTAGACATCAAAATCATGGATTGGTTCCTTAGGGGGTGTCCTGTTTTGTCTAGAGCAGTGGTTCTCAACCTTTCTAATGCCATAGAAACCTCCCCCCCCCCTTTAAACATCTTTTGTGGCCACGAAGCTCCCGGTCCGGGCATGCCTGCCGGTGGTCGGAGAGCCGGAGAGCAAAGTGTTCTGCGCATGCACAGAGGGTAAAAGAACCCAAATGGCGGCGTCCGGGCGGGTGGGCGAAGTCTCCCGCTTCTGTAGCTACCGGCTGTCCGGCGACCCGCAGGCACGGCCGAACCGGGAGCATTTCACCCCTGCAAGTGACGGTGGCACCAAGATGGCGGGCTAACGCGCGCGGCGACCCCTGTGAAATGGTCGTTCGACCCCCAAAGGGGTCGCGACCCACAGGTTGAGAACCGCTGGTCTAGAGTAATTACTAAGGCAAGTAGAGAGATGGTTTCTGGACAAACTACATGCATCCAATGATAACATTTAAGAGGCTATCCTCTCATGCAGGAAGGCATCTGGTCACAAAAAGGATACCCAGATAGCCCAACCTAATAGGCATTCACACTAATATGCCCTTGATTGGCATCAAAATTTCTCTGAGGAAATTTTGCCACTCTTCTCAACGGCTATGGACCATATCTACAAAAAGATATTCACCCAGTGAAAAGCAAAGGCAAGTCACTTCCTTGGTCAATAGTTGGGGGCAGAATTGGAAGGTGTGACCGACTGCATTTTAGTATTTACCTTTTGAAAAACAGAAAAAGCCTTCGTACTGTCAGTTAAATTGCTTAGTTGTCTGTTAGAAGACGACAAAATGCTGTGCAGTATGGATAGAATAAAAGGTGCTTTTTGCTATTCACCGGAGTGTTCCTTTATTTTGTAAGGAACGTGTTTTTGTTGATTCTGCTTCCTTCCTTAATGGAAAATGTCAGAGCGGAAAATTTGATTAATCATTGTTAATTAAAATAGCAGGTGGAGAAAGATGGCTGGCTCCCATACAATAATTCAATACCATGGTCCCAATACTTACTAGTTTTTCTTGCACCTGCTGTGAGCAACACTGACAAACCTGCTATTACATTATCTATAAATTACTATTATTATAAACTTATTTCTAAAGTTGTGTCACTCAGCAAGGTAGAACAGACTACAGGTAGTCTTCAACTTAACATATAGCATGTGCATTATGGTAAGTCATGACAGTTATATAACAGGTCTTTGACATGCCCAACTCAATTTTATAACCTTTTTTTGTGGCAATTGTTCAGTGAACAGAGTGGTCCTAAAACAACCACTGCAGTTGTTAAGGGAACCAATTGTTTGCTATGGACTGGTTTTGCTGAAAACCAGAAGTAAATGCTGGTTTTTGTCAAAAATGTTGTAAAATGTCATGTGACTGGGACGCTGCAAACAGCTATAAATATGGGCCAGTTGCCAAGCACCCAAAATTCAGTCATGTGATTGCCGGTTGGTTGCTGTTAGACCTTCGGAACATTGTTGTAAGTACTTCTGGGGAGGTCATTCATAACTATGAATGGTTGTAAGTCAAGCACTATCCGTAAGAAACTGGGTATGGCTAGTCTAGGGAAAAGAAGGGCTAGGGGTGATATGATAGCAGTATTCCAGTATCTGAGGGGCTACCACAAAGAAGGGGGGGGTCAACTTATTTTCCAAAGCACCAGAAGGCAAGACAAGCAATGGATGGGGGGGGGGAATCAAGGAGAGAAGCAGCCTAGAACTAAGGAGAAATTTCTTGACAGAACGATTAACCAGTGGAACAGCCATTGTGGGGGCTTCGTCACTGGAGGTTTTCAAGAAGAAACTGGACAGCCACCTATTTTAAATGGTATACCATTCCAGACAAGTGGTTGTCCAGTCTCTTCTTAAAGGCCTCCAGTGATGAAGCACCCACAACTTCTGAATGCAAGCTGTTCCACTGGTTAATTGTACTCACTGTTAGGAAATTTCTCCTTAGAAGAGCAGAGTTGTAGAATGATTAACAAATCACTATATAAAAATTGTATTCTTGTCTATTCATTGCATATATCTAATACTTTGTGTATATCATTTTTAGCCTACTTTTTTTTTTCCTGGTGAGATTTTATTCTCTATTCAGAGTTGAATGTATTGTAATGTTTCACAAATCTACCTCTATACACATGGAGCAAAACATGGAAGGCAAGGCGTATTTTTCAGAAAAATAGACTCGGCGATTCTGCCTACATTCTGAAAGCAGATGTGGAGCCAAGAGGTCAAAATCAGCCCAGAATTAAATAAATGACTGACATTAAGTTTTAGGATCATTATTTATAATATCCCCAGACTCTCTGCAGCTTAAAAATCTCATTACCACATTTTGTGCCACTTGTAATTTCTGGGCAGTCATCAGAGGCAGGTACAGGTGTTGCATTTTAGAAGTGGAGAAGACAGATCGTGCAGCCAAGGTCTTGATGTCCTCCAGGAAATTCTTGCTTAATTTTCTTACTGCCTTTTAACTCCCAATCATGGAAGAGCTTAAAGGAGAGAATGCTGGAAAGCCAAAGCATTTCCATCTTTCTTCAAATCACACCTTCTAAAACCTGCTCACAATTTCTTCACTCCCAGGTCCCAGTTTCACAAAATCGGTAACTAGATCTCAAAACAAGGAGCTTTTTAAAAAAATATATATTTGTCCAATTCCTATTTTCTTCCTTGTTTTTCTGTGCCAGGTCTTAAATTATAAACTGCCTGGCTAAGACTTATTACCCCGTAATAGCAATTTGCATTTGGCAAGTGCCCAAGTACAATATGCTATACACATTGATCCACCATGTAGCAAAAGGGTTAAAAAGAAGGCCTTTCAGAGGCACGAGGAAAAAGGTACTTGACATAAAATCACAACTGAGCCCAAAACGTCTGTTGCTAAGCAAGACAGTCGTTAATTGAGTTTGCTCCATTTTACAACCTTTCTTGTCACAGTTGTTAAGTGAATCACTGCAGTTGTTCAGTTAGAAACACGATTGTTAAATGAATCTGGCTTCCCCATTCACTTTGCTTGTCAGAAAGTTGCAAAATGTTGATCATTTGACTCTGAGACACTGCAACCCTCATAAATGCAGGCCATCTTTGCAAGCGTCTGAATTTTGATCACGTGGCCATGGGAACTTATGTTCATATATACACTATAAAGGGTTATTGCAAAAAGAGAATTTCTGAAGGCTTTGCCAAGATATGCTTTACTGAGTTTGAAGTCACTTCAAGCAGATAATAGTAATGTTTTACATGCGAGATAGATTTCTCCCTCTCCCCGGGGAAATTATGAGGTGCTGCTTTTATAATACCAGAATCAGAATTTTTACTCTTGGGTTAAGGATCAATGCAACAACCATTTTCACCCCTCAAATCTAGGCTTGGTAATAGAATTTGTACAAGTAATCCTCGACTTATGACCAGTCACTTACTGACTGTTTGACACCCCTCCCCTGTAGTCACATGACTGAATTTGGGGCATTCAGCAACTGGCTGCACTTACAGCCATTAAGAATTGTGGTGGTGCGGTGGTTAGAATGCAGTATTGCAGCCTGACTCTGCCGACTGCCAGCAGTTCGATCCTGACCGGATCAAGGTTGACTCAGCCTTCCATTCTTCTGAGGTCAGTAAAATGAGGACCCAGATTGTTGGGAGCAATATTCTCTGTAAAGCACTTGGAGAGGGCTGTGAAGCACTATGAAGCGGCATATAAGTCTAAGTGCTATTGCTAAGTGCTATTGCTATTGTTATTAACAATGTCCCGCAGTCACGTGACTGCAGTTTTGCCAAAATTGGCATTTATTTCCAGGTTTTCAGTAAAACTGCACCCATAGTGAGTCAAGCATTTGGTTAATGACTTCAACAACCACTCTACGATTATTGTTTTAATGACTACCAGGCAAAAGATTGTAAAATCAGCTGGACCGACCCCATTTACGACCGTCACAACTTACAACCATAAAAAGCAGGCTCCATTACAGTCATATGTCAAGAACTATGCAATTTTTTTTTACTGCATAGTAGGATCTGTTTTCTTCTATTCATGATGGCTACCTCTCTTGTTTGATTGGGAAAGAGCAATTCATCGGTTTGTTTATATTAATTTGTAGTTCTGTACGACGGCAGAGAAAATAGTTCATGCGAAAGGTTGTTGGAGAGCAACTTGAATGTGACAAATATGCAAATGCATTTGTTAGGTTTTGTGTGAACCAGCCCCTGGGTTGATTGTCAATGATACTTTCGCATGTTGAATTTTATAAAACATCTACGTAGAGTTTTTCTTTTGACATAAACACTTAGAATATTTGTATGCGAGTTATTATTTTCATACTGCTTCCTAAACTGAGGCACCCCTCTTAACTGTTCTACGTTATCAAAGGTTCCACACTCACTGAATCTGTTGTTTGTTTCCATGATTTTCTGATATTACAAAACAGACAATGCAAGTGATTGTGAAACATATAGAGTGTATAGCAGTATTGATTTCATGTGCCTCGTTTGCCTATTGTAGTTCTTGAGCAAATTCGCTCAAATTCAGTAATGCATTTCTAGCAGGCTAAGCTGATTAATAGGTGGCTGCTAATAGACCTTTGCTTATTCTATTTTTTTATGCTTCAGTTATAATAAAACAAAGCACTTGAAAACACTTTCTTTTCTTTTGTTTAGCCCAGTGATTATATCACATATCCTCATGCCATCTAAGGGCATTTTAATTTGTCATTTGGCTCTTTGACACGTGCGTTGACAAGCTGCTACACAACAGATTGAGTAGGAAGAAAATGTTAATCTTTGCAAGGTGGCTTCTGTGATGTTTGCTTTGCAAATAACACTCATTTGGGGCTGCAATGGGCAACTCAAAGGTGTTATTTAGGTCCTCAGCATTCATCATAGCAAAAACCAATCAGAAACCATTCACCATAAGTACACTGACCTATGATCACGGTTGAGCTGCAGAATTGATTGATCAAGCTTACCTACCTTTAGAGTAACAACCCACACATTTTACCTGTCCTCACTTTTATTTAATTCTATAACCTGCAAGAATGGTGAAAAAAGCTGGAAAGGAAAGAGTTAGGAATATCAGGAATGAGACATGCAGAATTTGATCCTCATAACCTGCCACAGGTAGTCCTCGAATTACGACTACAATTGAGCCCAACATTTCTGTTGCTGAGTGAAACAGTTGTTAAGTGAGTTTTGCCCCATTTTATGACCATTCTCGCCACAGTTGTTAAGCGAATCACTGCAGCTGTTGAGTTAGTAACACGGTTGTTAAGTGAATCTGGCTCCCTCATTGACTTTGCTAGCCAGAAGGTCGCAAAAGGGGATCACATGACCCTGGGACACTGCAACCGCCATAAATATGAGTCAGTTGCCAAGCATCTGAATTTGATGACATGACCATGGGGATGCTGCAACAGTCATAAGTGTGAAAAATGGTCATAAGTCACTTTTCTCAATGTCATCGTAACTTTGAAAGGTCCCTAAATGATTGGTTGTAAGTCAAGGACTACTTTCATTATGCCACTCCAACTCAATATTCTGGCAACAGGGAAATGATGACAGCTTTCTATCTTATAGACGTTTTCAGCAATCAGGATCTTTTTATATCCTGGTATTTTCAACCACTGTAATAGACAAAAGGATGTGAAATCATTCTGCCCATTCAGTCTCCAGTTTGTTTGTCATTGGCATATTCAGCAACAAAGGTTCAGAACATTAAACAAGGGCCATTGAAGAGAATCAAAATGATTGGATTGTATTAGTCCTCCTGAGGAAGTGTGTCAGAGTTTGCAGCAATCCAACCAGCACACAAGTAAATAATTCTGCAGGATTCATTTATATAAGAAATTTCTTTATATACTATACAGCAGAAGCCAGAAGCAGAACTCAGAATCCAGAAGCACAGAAGTAATATTCACAGAAGCACAGAAGCAATATAATACCGAAGCACTCATATATATACAGATCAGTGAACCTAAGCCACACCCAGGCTCCGAGCCGTCTGGGTCACCAAACAGTCCCCATTGGCTGACCTGTTACCATGTCTATCCCAATTCATGAACTCTCACATACTGACACTCCTCCCTTCATGACTGGAATAGACATAAAATCGAATAACTTAATATTTTCCCATGGTGCACTCCGCCTTTTAACTTTCCAGTACATATGAAATCATCAGCCTTGCAACTCTTGAACCCAAGACCCTTCAATGCCATATCTAAACAGATATTCCAATTCCTGGCTGACCGCTACAGCCCATAAATGGCCTTGTTCAATTTATACACTGTGTTAGGCTTTTTACTTTCATACCCTGGTGCTTGAACCATGTAAATTTCTTCCTCTAATTCTGCATTGAGGAATGCAGTAGTTATGTCAAAATGCCAAATTTTATGGCCACGTGCCACTGCTAACGCTAGTGCCAACCTTATGCTTTCACTCTTTACTGTAGGTGCGAATACCTCATCATAGTGCACATTTTTCATCTGTGAAAAACCTTGTGCCACTACCCTTGCTTTATATTGTACCTCATTATTGGGTAGTACTTTCTTTTTGTATACCCATTTACATCCTACGGCAGTGATGGCTAACCTTTTTCTCATCGCGTGCTGGCACCCATAATGCAATGCACACGTGACCCCCAGTGCTCCCCCCGCCCCACACGCATGCGCTCGCGACCCCCCATGCATGCACGCACAACCCCCCATGCTCCCCTCGCCCCTTCTGGAGGGCCTCCAGAGCCTGGGGGAGGACATTTTCGCTCTCCCGGAGGCTCGAGGAAAGCCTCCGGAGCCTGGGGAGGGCGAAAACCGGGCCTCCCGGAAGTTCTGGAAGTCTGGAAACAGGCCAGTTTCCGGCCTCCAGAGCCCGGGGGAGGCCATTTTCGCCCTTCCAGAGGCTCGAGGAAAGTGTCTGGAGCCTGGGGAGGGCGAAAAATGGGCCTCGCGGAACTTCCGGAAGTCTGGAAACGGGCCCATTTCCGGCCTCTGGATGGCCTCCGGAGCCTGGGGGTGGCCATTTTTGCCCTCCCAGAGGCTCGAGGAAAGCCTCTGGAGCCTGGGGATGTGCCCCGCCTTCCGTGCATGTGCAGCAGGTACCCGAAAATCAGCTGGCCGTTGGGAGGCACATGCACATGCATGGCGGAGCTTAGCTGGGCGATGGCTCGCATGCCCGCAGAGAGGGCTCTGCATGCCACCTGTGGCACGCGTGCCATAAGTTCGCCATCACAGTCCTATGGCTTTGCAACCCTGTGGCAAAGTCATAGATGTGAACACTTTATGTTCACCCACGGATTTCATTTCTTTAATCTTGGCTTCTTTCCACTTTACTTGTTCAATTTTAGGTAATGCCAATACTTCCCTATAGTTCCTTGGCTCATGCCATACATTACACACCTTTACTTTACTAGCAGAATACCTGTCAGGTGGAATCCCCTTGTTCCATCACTCTGACCTGCGTGGCATTGACTGCTCCTGTGTTTCAACCCTCTCTTGCTTCATATCTTTTTCAGCTTCTCCTCCCTGAACACTGACACTGTCACTAAGTGAGTTACCATCACTAAGTGGGTTACCGTCACTAAGTGAATCATTCCAAAAATTGGCATCAATTCTGTTCTAATTTTGCTCTGCAAAGCTAGCAGACCTGGAAATCACTATTCTTTTGCTCCCATCGCTAAAGCGATAGCTCTTTGAGCCTGGCTCATAGCCCATAAATCTGAGCTTTCTAGTCTTTGGTTGTCCTTTTCCCCTAATTGCTTTTGGAATATGCACCCACGCATTGCTTCCAAAAACCCTTAAATGTGCCAGAGATGGTTTTCTCCCATATAGCACTGCATATTATTAATGGAGGAACTCCACAGCCTATTGATTAAATAATTAGCAGTCAACATGGCTTCACCCCAACAGGCCACCCCAATATGACCTGTTCAGACCAGATCCTCCAGCAGTGAGTCCTTCATTGTTTGTAAAACACAATTCCATCTCTCAACCATGCCATTCTCAGCTGCTGTGTATGGATTTGTGTCTCTGTGTCTTATTCCTAACTGTCCCAACCACTGTTGAAAACTTGCTGACATGAATTCCGAACCTCTGTCAGTTAGCAGCTGACATACCTGTTGTTTTTACCTTCTTTCTACAAAGCTTACCGATTGCTTAAATTTCTGTAGCACCTCTGTTTTACTCTTTAGTAAATAGCAGAACCCAAACCTGCTGTAGTCATCTACACTGACCAGCGCATACTTTGTGCACATACATTTCCATTTCTCTTTATAAGACACCTCCCATTTACAAATGTGGTCTCAAATCCTTGCTTGTCTAAACTAGAGACACTCAGTAAATTATGCTCCATTTCAGGCACACATAATATGTTACCAAACTTTTCCTCCAAACATGGAATTTGCACACTGCCTCTCCCAATGACTTTAGCCTTCTGGCCATTTGCCAAGGCTATTGCATCTCCACCAGCTGGGTCCATTCTGAAAAACAATTTAGAATTATTAACAATTGTTTGACTAGCCCCACTGTATATTAATCATTTGTCTCTGCTATTGCAATAGCTAACGTTTGCCACAGCAATTTGTTCATTTGCTGGTTTTCTTCCTTGCAAACAGTCTCTGTATTGCAAATAATTTCTTCCTTGCAAATAGTTTTTCCTTTGCAAACAATTCTTCTTTAAATGAGTCCTTTCACCACAGATGAAACACGTCCATTGTTGCTGTTCTTTCTGCTTAGAAAAACTTTTCTGGGCTGTATTCTGGTCTCTTCTGTTACTTTTCTCTGTGCAGACATCTTGTCTGTTGCTCTGGTCTCTGCAGACAGCCAGTCTGTTACATTTCTCTCTCTGCTCCTTGGGCCCCCACCTCAGGAATTTCTCCTCGTGGCTTTTTCTAAAATGGTGCTTGTTCTCCTCAGCAATCAAACAAGCCTTTAAGGCATCCAAATGTAACTCCTGCTCTGGTTTGCACTCAAATGCTGCAGAAACTATGTCCCACATTTCATCCAGACTATTTAACACCAACAGCACTTTCTGAGATTCAGGAATCTTCATTCCACGCTGTTCTAACTCAACAAACAGAGTCTGCATGTGTACAAAATGCTGCTCCACAGAATCATGTGGTTCAAGCCGGGCTCTGTATAATTTTCTTGATAATTGCACAATATTGCATGATAATGCACTCACATGCATACTTCTCAAGTGTAGCCAAACTTCATTTGCAGTCTTTAAATCAGCTACATTCAGGAATTGTTCATCTTCTAAACTTAAGATGAACGGCTGCCTGGGGGAGGGGGAGTTTCAGCCGCCTTTCGGGCCTACATCTCTCCTTCTGCGAGGCCTCCAGGTAGGAGGCCCGAGAGAAAGCGCCTGATAGATCGCCTCCCTGCAAACTCTCATCTCTCGAGGAGCCCGGCCGAAGTTTCCCATGCCGCTTCAGCAAGCGCTCCTCGAGAGACGAGTTTGCAGTGGGCCGAGCTAGCATCCGCAATGGACAGTGCACCCGGGTGGAGGAGCTGCAACGGGCCAGTCCTGTGAGTGTGACTACTACGGCTCTGGAATATGGGACCGGCCGTGGTGGGGCTGGAAATCTCTGCCCCGGGGTGGCACTTGCTGCACTACAGCTGAGAGAACCACTTCAGCTGGGCTACTCGAGAGACGAGAGTTTTCTCGGCACCCTGCAAACTCTCATCTCTCGAGGAGCCTGGCCAAAGTTTCCCACACCGCTTCAAATGCTGATGCCGCGCTACAGCTGAGAGAAGCACTTTGGCCGGGTTCCTCGAGAGACGAGAGTTTGCAGGGTGCTGAGCAAACTCTCGTCTCTCGAGGAGCCCGGCCGAAGTGCTTCTCTCAACTGTAGTGTGGCATCAGCATTTGAAGCGGCAGCGGGAAACTTTGGCTGTAATGGACAGCAAACTCTGGCTGCTCCCCAGACCGGATGCCGTTTACCACTCTGAGTCCCAAGCGGCAGGAGACAAGGGCTGCCTTGCACCACCGGCTGGCGCAAATATACCAAGGCAGCTTCCAGCCATTGCAACCCCTGCTTTGGCCCACTTGCGCAGTCCCCCCCCACCGCAACAACACCATTATTTTGTTCTGGCCAGTGAGGGCTGCACTCCTTTTTGCATATTGCACCACCTGCAAAGTTGCACATTGCAAGTGCCACCCCATGGCAGAGATTTCCAGCCCCACCACAGGCTGGTCCCATATTCCAGAGCTGTGGTAGTCACAGGACTGGCCCTTTGGTCATCCCGGAGCAGCTCCTCCACCCTGGTGCAGGAAAAGGAAAAGAAAGGAAAGACGGAAAGGAAAGGAAAGGAAAGACGGATAGGAAAGGAGAGGAAAGAAGGAAAGAAGAGGAAAGGAAAGGAAAGAGAAGGAAAGGAAAGAAGGAAAGGAAAGAAGAGGAAAGGAAAGAGAAGGAAAGGAAAGGAAAGAAGAAGGAAGAGGAAAGGAAAGAGAAGGAAAGGAAAGGAAAGAGAAGGAAAGGAAAGAAGGAAAGGAAAGGAAGAAGAGGAAAGGAAAGGGGGGAAGGGAGGGGAGGGGAGAGAAGGTGCCACAGCTACAGCTCTGGAATATGGGGCTGACTTTCCCAACAACATCAGCAAGCCACCGTCAAATAAGCTTCAATTATTTTGTAATAATTACACTAACTTTAATAATTTTGTTACAATTAAAACAACCTTTAAAGATTTTGTTGTGATTAAATAAGCATTTACGATTTTATAATTAAATAAGCATTTATAATTTTGTTATATTAAATAGGTGCATTTTATATTAATAAAATGGAAGTTCTCTGATCATTATTTTACAAATGTATTTATCTTTTTAAAAAAATCATATTAGTGGTCTGCAGGACTTAAAATAATGAATTTGGTGGTCCACGGGATCTAAAATTATGACCTTGGTGGTCCCTGAGGTCCAAAAGGTTGGAGACCCCTGCTCTAGACCAACCCCCTGCCCAGAATAACAGAGTTGGAAGGGACCTCGGAGGTCTTCCCCTGGGGTGGATTAACAACAATATCCCAGAGCTCCTCAGCCTTCAAGAAACATTCCATCTTTGCAGCCCAAACAATATAATACTTCTGTCCCAATCAAGGCAGACAGCTCTCCTTGAATTCAACAGCCATCCTGCAAGCCTTCTCTTCTTGGTTTCTCTTTTAACACAGGCAGTCTCTCAGCTTAATTACAATTCAGTCTTTCTGTGTGCTCTGGGCCCATAACCTGTCAGAGTTTGCAGCAATCCAACCAGCACACAAGTAAATAATTCTGCAGGATTCATTTATATAAGAAACTTCTTTATATACAATACCATACAGCAGAAGCCAGAACCAGAACTCAGAATCCAAAAGCACAGAAGTAATATTCACAGAAGCACAGAAGCAATATAATACAGAGGCACTCATATATATACAGATCAATGAACCTAGGCTCCGAGCCATCTGGGTCACCAAACAGTCCCCATTGGCTGACCTGTTACCATGTCTATCCCAATTCATGAACTCTCACATACTGACAAAGTGGCTTGTTAGAAATTAATGCCTCAGTTAGGTTTGGGGTTGGGGGTAAGAGGAAGCATCTAATAAACAAAGTCCACTAGATGTTCCATTAGCTCCATTTACATTGTTTTATTTAGTATTTTTACATACAACTCCCTAACCTGATCTCCACTTGCAATTAGATATAAACACTCAAACTGCATTTTGGCTTAATGTGTTGCTAAGAACTTTGCCTCTTTATTGTTTAAGATCAATAGTTCCAGACTTGGACAATTGCCTGTCTGCCCCCCACCTGCCCAAGAAAGACACATGGAGTTACTTTTGCATAGTTTCCTTTATTGTTTCTGACCTGTAGACAGAATCTTGCCAAACCAAAGGAGCTGTTTGCAATACTATACTTTGAGATTAGCTAGGGATGAGCCTTCTTAACCCTCTTTCTCCCTACCAAACTTTCCATATTTTGCTGTCTTTTTGCCATCTGAAAGTCACTTTTTTTTCAATGCTGTTGTAACTTCAAATGGTCACTGAATGAATGGTTATAAAATGAGGACTACCTGTACTTATTTCAAGGTGACGGTCAAAATCTTTTGATATTGAGACTAGATTGTGGAAATGGTAAGGTCTTCTCCATGAGACCCAGATCTTCCCATGATAACTCTCCATGATACTTCATGTTAGTAGTCCATGATACCCATTTCTTTTTGCTTTTACCGAAGTTGGTTTTTCAGTTTTGGAAGCAGAGGAAATTCTGTAAGAGCTGAAAATTGAAGTCGAAAGACACTTTCTTCTTCTTCTTCTTCTTCTTCTTCTTCTTCTTCTTCTTCTTCTTCTTCTTCTTCTTCTTCTTCTTCTTCTTCTTCTTCTTCTTCTTCTTCTTCTTCTTCTTCTTCTTCTTCTTCTTCTTCTTCTTCTTCTTCTTCTTCTTCTTCTTCTTCC
>QLTV01003469.1:990503-1010014 GCA_003457575.1 Thermophis baileyi
GAGATTTTGCAGTATCCTTCCCCAGGAGTGGGGTGGGAATGGAGATTTTGCAGGATCCTTCCCCTGCCACGCCCACGAAGCCATGCCCACAGAACCGGTAGTAAAAAACTTTGAATCCCACACTGATGCATACATGCATACATGCATACATACCATAATGAATAAATAAGGGAGAAAACCCAGAGAATACTGGTTATGGAAATCACTAACCCAGATTTGCCCCTTACATTCTTTCGTACTGTTTCCTTAATCTTCATATACCCGGGATGTTCTGCAATTTGGGATTTCAGTCTTTGTGTAATGCAAAAACACACAACTGTGGGACATCAGGGTGTGCAAAAGATTCTTTCTGAGCCGTAGGAAAATTCCTGCCTCTGAATTAATATTTCAAAGATTGTTCGGTTCGCTGCTGCCAAGGAAACAACTCCTGAATGCAAATGCTTTGTGTACTTGGCTAATGTAAAGCAAAGTTATTGCTTGAGCTCTGAGGCACTGAAGGAGCATTTTATTAGAAAAAGCATCCCTTCTTAGCAACACCAACCCCAGACAGAACTTAACAAATAAATAAATCTGCCATGTTTTTTATAATCGATGAATTTATACATTTTAATAATAGGATTGATGAATTGATTCATTATGTGCCATCAAGTTGCTTTCGATTCCTAGCAACCAATAGATAGATTTCCCTCCACTTCATAGAAACTTGGATGATGCTCTTTGCAATGTTTGGTTTTGTATTTCATGATGTTTGTATTCAAATGCTTATAATGAAAAAGGCAGCAAAGTTGCAAGCAGTCAAAAGCAGTCTCATTTAAATAAAAACGTTTAAAGGTCAAGATTTCCACATGACCATTAATTTTTTTTAAAGAAAAAAAATTGCAAAATGTTAACCGTAAATCGCAGCTGTTTCCAAACAGTTCATCCTGAAGCCCCATTCAGGAGGGCATTTTAAAGGTTGCATCACTCATTTAGAAGAATTGCAAACACCAAGAGAAATTATTACAGTGAGACAGAATGTTATTGGACAGAAATTTCTCCTTTTGAGCTAGAACAATGTTATGCAAAGTAGAAGAGCTATACATTAGATATGAGAATCAGAAAATCCATTCCCAACCTCTTGAATCATGGACCAATTCGGTATGGATCACTTGGGATCACTTTTGGAATCTGATTTTGTTCCCTCATTCAGAGCAGGTTTGAAACGTTTACGCTCCCATAATTTTGCATAGGGAAAGCAAAGTACGCTCAATTATCCTTTTTGAGACGAATGAGAAACAAAACAAAACAAAACAAAACAAAAAAAGCTTTTTTGCTAAATTTCAAAAGTACCGATGCAGAGACTCGTGAGCTATACTCACAACTTCGTTGTTTAAAAGTGTACCTGAAGATTGTTGTTATGGGGCACAAGGGATGAAATTTGCAGCGACAATACCTCGTTCTGTGGAAAATACTTTTCCAATTCTCAGACACGCTGAAAGTTAAGTGTGAAGAAGAAAAAGAATTTGTAAGAAGCAATAACAAGTAGTTCTCAACTTACGACCACAATTGAGCCCAAAACTTCTGTTGCCAAGCGAGACATTGGTTAAGTTAGCTTTGCCCCGTTTTACGACCTTTCTTGCCTCAGTTGTTAAGTGAATCACAGCAACATGATTGTTAAGTGAATCTGGCTTCCCCACTGACTTTGCTTGTCAGAAGGTCGCAAAAAGCGATCAGATGACCCCGGGACACTCAAACCATCTTACTACATGCCAATTGCCAAGCGTCCAAATTTTTAATCACAGGAATGCTGCTACTGTCGTAAGTGTGAAAAACAGTCATAAGTCACTTTTTTCAGTACCGTTGTAACATCAAACAATCACTAAACGAATGGTTTAACAA
Organism: Thermophis baileyi; assembly: GCA_003457575.1. Classification (NCBI taxonomy): domain Eukaryota; kingdom Metazoa; phylum Chordata; class Lepidosauria; order Squamata; family Dipsadidae; genus Thermophis; species Thermophis baileyi. The sequence continues at coordinate 992,382 of QLTV01003469.1, forward strand.
TTGCTGTGATTCTCACTTAACAATTGTGGCAAGAAAGCTTGTAAAATGGGGCAAAATTCACTTAACAACTGTCTTGCTTAGCCACAGAAATTTTGGGCTCAATTGTGACCATAAGTTGAGGACTACCTGTGGCAGGGTTTGTGTGTGTATGTTTGAATGAGTCTTAATTCCTGGTGACTCACAGACAGACAGTTTTCTTGGAAAGAGTTTCCGAAGTGCCATTGTCATCTTCTTCCTAGACTGGCCTAAAGTCACCCAGCTGTCTTTTGTGGCTAAGGCAGGACTAGAACTCACAATCTCTTGGTTTCTAACCTTCAGCTACGTTGAACCACTACATCAAACTGTCTCTCTTGACCTCAAACATTGGCCGCCAGGATACATCGTGACCAGTTTTATTCTTTCTGGGATTTATCAAATATGGACAGCTTGATGATATTCTATGGAATTTACACTTTCTGTTTGTAATTAAACTCACATATCATTGCACCAGGAGGGAGGGGCGCGATGCCTCAGCAGTTAAAGATGCTGAGCTTGTCAGCTGGAAAGGTGGCAGCCTGGTTCAAGACCCGAGTGCCATGTGATGTGGGGTGAGCCCGTTACTTTCCCCAGCTCCTGCCCACCTAGCAGTTCAAAAACATGCAAATGCGAGTAGATAAATGGGTACCACTTCAATGGGAAGGTAACAGCGTTCCGTGCGCCTAGGTGTAAAATCAAATTGGCCGTGATGGCACAATGGTTAGAATGCACTATTGCAGGCTAATTCTGCCGACTGCCAGTAGTTTGATTCTCATCAGCTCAAGGTTGACTCAGCCTTCCATCCTTCCGAGGTCAGTAAAATGAGCTAGATTGTTGGGGGCAATATACTAACTCTGTAAACCATTTAGAGAGGGTTGTAAAGCACTGTGAAGCAGTATATAAGTCTAAGTGCTATTGCTATTGCTACCACTTTGGTGGGAAGTTAACAGTGTTCCATGTGCTGCTGTGTTTAGCCATGCTGGCCACATGACCACAAAAGTGTTTTTGGATGATCCTGGCTCCCTCGGCTAAGAAACGGAGATGAGCACTGCCCCCTAGAGTCAGAAATGACTGGACAGGGGAAATCTTTACATCATTGCACCTTTGATGACTCTGTTCAGGGTACTGATTTTGGAGATGCTTCAAAGGAAGTGTCAACTGTCCAATTAGCGAGCCCAAAAGAAGGAAACACTATCGGGAGAATTGAATTCCCCAAAGTAAAACTTTATTGGATACACCATGTTGGTACTGAAGAAACGAAACCAGCTCTGGTTTCCCTCGGAAATGCTTGGCCAGTTAAACCATCCTTTCTCCTTTTCCCCACGCCTGGTTGATCACATCATCCAATTATGTTCTTTTGTTATGGGAACAGGCCATCTCTTTCTCAAGCACCTGCATCGGTGACCTTGATGGCTTCCATGCTCTCATGATTTCTGCATACATTCTCCACGTTCCATTTCCCCTTTCCTTCCCTCCAATTCATTGGCAAGTTGAAAAGCATTAAGGTTTGAAAGAAGCAAAGCAGTTCAATCTTGACAGAGTGCCTATAGGTTAATTGCTGTTTAAAGCCAGATATTCTGTAAATATGGAAGTCCCCTCTCCTTGGTCAGCATTTTAGGTTGGCAACAATAACACATCCTCAGAAAAAAAAATCTATATATGTTCACTAGTTCCTAGAGTTTTCTAACTCTGTTTTAGCCTAAGGTATATTTTGTCTCCAATATGATTACTTGTACTTGCAATGTCTTGGTGATATGTGGAAATTGAGAAGAGGAGGGCAACTTTTTCATCAGAAGGAAATTGTGTTTGTGGTGTCCTGGGAAACTGGAGCTGATCTTCAATACGTTTGTGTCTTAACAAAAATTGTTCTCCCTTCCTTTTCTAACACTCTTACACACAGATTTTCTTTTTCTTTTTGGTCCTCCGACTCAAATAAGAGAGATTTCTAATGGGGTTCTCCATTAGAATTATTTTATTTAAATGTGATTAAGCTATGGACGATGGTGGAGAAATAGGCTTTTTCAGGATAATACTAATACTAATGCTGATTTATCCTTTGGAAGGACACAACAATCTAAAGTTATTGTATGTTGTGCATTGAATGCTGATCAGCCATTGATAGATATATGTGTAGAAAGTTAGCACCCACCCCTCTCCTAGAAAAATGAGATATTTTAGGAAATATTAAAAAGGCAGAATATTATATTTCACTGGATGAGAAATGGAGAAACATGTTATTTTAGGCAGGAAGGAGACTCCCTCTTAATAGCCCCCTCCTTACTCAATAGCCCACAGCAGATGTCCACACTTAAGAGAGAAAGAGATAGCTAGGCCTATTCATAGGCAAATGCCCTCACCCAAGATCCAACAAAGGTAGGATTAGCCCTCTACCCATCTAACAACAGAACTCACGACATGGCACCTGGGAAGATTACATCACCCAGCAAGGCTCAACCAAGCTTGGGACTCAAAACACAACCTACAAAGTTACCCCTGCATTGTTGCGGAGAAAAATTAATTAGAGGTGAAATGAATCTTGTTTCCCTGCCCTCAATCCTCAAGAATAAGACCGGAGTCCAGGAAAGAATAAAAATAATATATTAGCAAAACAAAAATAAGAACATCTAAGTCCATGTCTACATGTTGAAGAACAAAGAGAACAAAGAAAAGATTAACACATGCGCAGTACAGGTATCACATGAGAACAGCATATCAGTATACAGTGTTGTTTCAAACTAAGAGTCCTGCTGACAAATTAAAATGAACGTAGTGACATGCATGGCCCCATGGGAGTCTGACAACCAATCAGAATACAAGCTCAAATTCAAAAGCCCAGAGAGGGCATAAAACCCAGGCACTCTCAGCATCTCTTCCCTTTTTCTTCGCCCAAGATCTTCAAGGCATGTAATCCTGTTCATCAATAAACCTTCTTTCCAAGCAACTTCCATGAATCCAGTGTCTTTTTCCCCACCCAGATGGACGTTTCTTCCAACATATGGCTGTTTATTAAATCCAGATGAGTCAATCTTTTCCCTAAATATGGACAAATTGTGTGCAAGTAAGAAGGCCGGGTTATTTGCATGAGATAATATAATTGCTAAATCAATGGTTATAGAGGAGACAGCTGTGATATTACAGACAAAATATCCATGTTTTGATGATCTTATTCATAAAATCGTACTGTTTTGGGACCATTCATTTCCTCTTGTTTCTTGAATAATATAAATCAGAAAGTTCAGTCCCACTATTAAGTTCCTTTCTCCAAGCAGGCTGATCATTTATCTCATTTTAAAAAATAGACCAGCAAAATGTCATTTTTATTAAATAGAAGAAGTTTAACTTTTTTGTAACCAATGGTGTTCTGTTTTTTCTCTTTATCTCTGCAATTTTCAAGTTTCCCCATCCCCCCGCAAAAAAGCTATGAATTTATTAAATTTTAATTCCCAGATTGAAAATAATTATGAATGTATTGTGCATTATTTAGGGAAAAAAATCATTAATATGAAAGGAAATTCTTAATTTGGAGAGCAAAGCTGTATTACACACTAGCTAATATCAATACAAAGCCTCTTTTAAATGTGGCATGTTTGACAGTCTTATTTAACCAAGAGGGAGGGAAAAAAATAGCATGGATTATGCATTTTTAGCTCATGTCACCCTTAATTTCTTAATTTGTATGTTTGATTTGTAAAAGTGGTAGGACAACCTTTCCAAACTGCCTGCCCAAAAGATCTCTTGGATAAAAATTCTCATATTTTCTAATAAAGGAGAATATTTGTAGCTCAGGGTTGAAATGAGAGGTCCTTGATGCTCTCTAAGCTTCATTGTTTTCCTGCAGATGTTTCATTACCCAAACTAGGTAACATCCCCAGCAGTGATGATTATGGAGATTCTCAGTCATCCAGCTCATAGTTGTCCCAAAGGGATTTTTCCCCACCCCAAGAGGCAACTGGACTTTCTTGTTTTTTCTTTGAAGAAGTTTCGCTTCTCGTCCAAGAAGCTTCAGAGCTGAAGAAACTTCTTGGATGAGAAGCGAAACGTCTTGCAAAGAAAAAACAAGAAAGTCCAGTTGCCTCTTGAAAAAATAGCACCTTTGGGACAGCACTGATGATGTTACCTAGTTTGGGTAACGAAACGTCTGCAAGAAAACAAGCAAGCTCACAGAGCACCAGAGACCCTTCATCTTGTATCTTCTCTCCAGAATTATGAACCACCTCCCCAATACCTAGTCAGGATTGATGTGATGGAATCTGATGCCTGTTTGCAGGAGGGAGGGACTCTTTTCCCAAAATGGTAAGAGACAAATTGGCTATGAGTCCTTGATATGTAGGAAGTGGCCCAGAAGAGTTCCTGCCTAAAACCTTCATAGGATTTATCTGATAATTACTCAGAGAGTGTGCTTTAGTCTGGCATGATTCCTGTCTATAGGCGAACAGTAATAAAGAAACTAATTGAGCAGCCCAGCCTCTCATTCTTGGTTACTTGCACTTGACAGTCCATTAGGCATCATTCAGCGGTGGGTTGCTCCCAGTTCGGCCCAGTTCTTAGAGCTGGTAGCAGCGGCGGTGGTGGGAGGCTCCGCCCACCCGCCCAGGACACTCCGCCCACCCGCCCGGGACGCTTCTGCGCATGTGCAGAAGCCTTGCGCGCGCGTGCAAGCACAAACCGGTAGTAAAGGGTTTTAGAACCCACTACTGGCATCATTCAATCATCAAACAATTATTTTATGAAATTATTGGGTATTATCTACTAGAATCCTAGTGATTTGATGAAAAAAAAATATGCTTGAGCAATGATCAGGTGGGACTGCCAAACCCTGAAATCAAGACTTAGAAAAGTTCAAGATTTCCAGAAGCACACAAAGCAATCCAGTAAAAGGTGAGCTCCATAATCCTGTGATGAACGGATTCAGTGATAGGTATGTCTGGTTTAATTAAAAGAAGGACTAGCGGTGACATGATAGCAGTGCTTCAATATTTGAAGGGTTGCCACAGAGAAGAGGGGGAACAGCCTATTCTCTGAAGCACCTGAAGGCAGGACAAGAAGCAATCGATGGAATCGAATCAAGGAGAGAAGCAACCTAGAACTAAGGAGAAATTTCCTGAGAGTTAGAACAATTAACAAGTGGAAATGACGTACCTCCAGAAGTTGTGAATGCTCCAACACTGGAGGTTCTTAAGAAGAGATTGGACAACCATTTGTCTGAAATGGTATAAGGCAGGGGTGTCAAACTGGCAGCCCGCAGGCCAGATGCATCACGCACAGGCCACACCCACCCCAGCTCCACGAATGAGAAAAACATCGTAAAATGTCACGTGATGGCAATGTGACGCCGCGAGTTTGACACCCGTGGTATAGGGTTTCCTGCTTGAGCAGTGGGTTGGACTAGAAGACCTCCAAGGTCCCTTCCAACTCTGTTATTCTGTTAACATCTGTTAAATCCAGGGATCTGGGAAGGGAGGATAGAATGAAGGATGTGGAAACTTGAATAGTCAGACTTTATAAAGCAATGCTTTGCTGCACAGGGATGTAGTCAGGGGTGGGTTCCTCCCGGTTCGGACCGGTTCTCCCAAACCGGTAGCGGCCCTCTGCTGATGTCACGATGATGTCACCAAACCGGATCGGTTGGTGCCAGTCCGTGGGGGCTGCCATCTTTTTTTTGAATTTTTTTTGAATATTTTTTTGAATATTTTTGAATTTTTTTTCCTTCTGAGCATGCGCAGACTTCCGGCACTGTGCATGCGGTCACCATCTTTTTTTCGGCTTTGGTTTCCCCCCCCCCCTCGGAATTTTTGTTACACGGCGCGGGAGGGAGTGAACCGGCAGCGAGGTAAGTTGGAACCCACCCCTGGATGTAGTTCTCGACTTATGAGCATAACGGAGCCCCAAATTTCTGTTTCTAAGCAAGACAGTTGTTAAGTGAGTTGTGCCCTATTTTATGACTTTTTTGCCACAGTTGTTAAGCAAATCACTGTGGTTGTAAAGTGAATCATGTGGTTGTTAAGTGAATCTGGCTTTTCCCATTGACTTTGCTTGTCGGAAGCCAGATGGGAGGGTTACAAATGGTGATCACATGAACCGAGGACAATGCAACTGTTTTAAATACATGGCAGTCCTCAAGTGCCCGAATTTTAATCACGTGACCATGGGGATGCTGCAGCAGACATACCGGTAAGTGTGAAAACTGGTCCTAACTAAGTCACTTTTTTAGTGCTGTTGTAACCTCGCATGATCCCTAAAGAATGGTTGTAAGTCAACGACTATCTGTTGTGGCTCGCCCAAGTCCCGCGCAGCCGCCAATGGATCCAGAGGACCAAGAGCCGACTGTGGCACGGCACTATCATCCTGTGTACCTGGCACCTGAGTCAGATACCGAGGGGGACTCAGTGCCAGAGGATGACAGCCCACCAGGGCCTTCTGCACCTCCTCAGTGTGAGCTGAGTGACCTTCTGTACCTCCTCAGTGGGAGCTGAGTGACTCAGGAGAAGAGGAGGAGCCTCTGCTTGATGCTAGGGCACGCAGGGCAGCTAGCAGGCAAGAGTGTCTCTGTAGGAGGAGGTCTCCTCGTGTGTAAATCTGCAGGCTGATTGGCCATGCCCTAAGGCTATTTAAGGCTTCAGCACGCTGAAGCCGGCTGCTGGAAACAACGTTTACATTTTCTCTGACTACGTCTTGCTGGCGCTTGGGATTCTACGGCTTTGATTTCTGGACTTTCAGTTGCTGAACTAATTCATTCCGGGCTTTTTGCCAACATCTGTGAGTCACTGATAACAGATGGACTAATTGCCTGTTTACTTTGGGGGTTTGAATTCTGGCCAACTTTATACCGGACTTTTTGGCACGACGGACTTTATTATGATTTAATGACTTTAACCTCTAGTTACTAAGAATTTTATTAGTACTAAAAGAATATTATTTGACAAACAGTGTGTGTGCATCATTTTCCGTAGGGCTTGCCGTGCTAGGACACAACACTATCTGTATTTGCAACCTGCCATAGGTAACGGACACTGTGGGACGTTTCTGTCATCAATCTGTAGAACTGGAGAAAGCTTGTAATGAGTTTGTTGCTGATTGTACATATTCCCAGGAAATATATATTTTTTTCTTCTTGAACAGTTTTACACTCTAGTGATTCCTCTGAATAGATTAATGTGAAGATACATGTTTGTTGAAGATATCTCGTTCCCATGATCTTGAGTGAGGATATTTCCCATGCATAAAATCTATAATCCTTGAATTACCCCTTTGTTCTTTATACTTTTAATTATTATCTTTTCATTGGAAGTTTACAACACATACAGTCACAGATTCTGTAGAACTCAACAGAGTATTATCTCTGATTGCCTCATGACCAGAGGTGGGTTCTTACTGGTTCTATCCGGTTCTTTAGAACCGTTAGTAACTCGGCGATGATGTCACGGAGCCGGTTCTGTCGGTGTCTCCATGGGCGCTGCCATCTTGGATTTTGCTTCTGCGCATGCGCAGAAGCTATTTTTTGATTGCTGCGGGCACGCGCACACGGCACGACCCTGAGCAAACCGGCAGCAAAAGGATCCAGAAGCCCCCCCTGCTCATGACATAATTGGTTATTTGCCATCAGGAAATCTTAATAGGATAAAGTCTGTTACATTCTTCTTTAAAATACATTCAGTCAAAGTGATTTGTTGGGTTGTGTGCTGGATTAGCTACTTACTACCTCCTTGGATTTCTGTCTTCAGAAATACAGAGAAAAATATGGATGGATGATTGATGTTACGCTACTACAATCATCTTTAATTCAATTGCTCTGGTTGGGTTTGTTTTAATGTCTTCCCAAAAATCCAGGGTCAATTTCTAGAACCATTAATATTCTCAAGATGAAGTTAAAGCGTTCTTACTGGCAACATATCAAAAAGTCTGGCAAGTAAAAAGTAAACGAGATACAAAGAACCTCTAATGCCTCCCAAATAAAACGGGGGGAGGCAGCAATTAGGATGTAAGAAAAAAAAAGAAGACCAATCTTTTTAGGCAGATTAGAAGCCGAATACAGTACATTCTTCATGCAAGCATAGAATGGCACCTGAATTCAGCATAGCGGATTTGAAATAGTCCTTGAAATATGTCTAGATAGACATTCTAATTATTCTAAAATGCTACTTGCAGACTACTTTTTGAGTTGAGCTGGATACATCATAAGATTCCCAGTTTCTTATTTGTTCACAGTTCTGGTTGTTGTTGAGACAAAAATGCTAGTAACAACCTTTAAATGGGGCTGCAAAACTCTTGGCCATCACTAGATCACTGCAGTTTCTGTATTTCTCTGCTATGTGCAGTCATAGCATGTTTTAGTTCCAGATTATGATAGCAGTCCTTTAAAACTCTAAATAGATTTTCTTTAAAGATTATTTTACCAGTAGAAGTGATTATCTGACCTTGATCCATGATCTCAATGTTATATCCTGGATTGCTTTTGAAAAGTATTTGGTATATTCTAAAACATGACGAAGATAAATGCCCTGAAACATACTGTACAGTTTAAAATCAAACATTGCATATGTCTCTGGGATCACTAGAATTTAAAACACTTTCCTGTGGCAGAATATTTTGCAGAACCGTAAATGAATCACGGTACATAAAATAATCACTCCAATTTCGTTTGCAATACTTGAGAAGTACTTGGAAGGTTTTTAGGTCTCACTCTCTGGAATTTATGATGCTCTTTGTTTCATTTCCCCCCCTTCCCTCAAACAGATGATGATTTATTTTTCTATAGCTGATTAAACAGCAAATGTGATGTATGCATTTAGATAGACCGAGGCCCCAACCCCACTGAATCTGTTATTGTAACTGAGAATAGTAAAATTGGATTGAGTGGAATAAGACTGAGCCATGAATAACTATGGTTGCATTCATCCTAGAATTGGATACAGATAGGTCACAAGCATGCACAAGGCATGCTGGTTTAGGTCAGGGGTGGGTTCTGCTTTACCTTGCTGCCGGTTCGCTCAGTGTTGCGCCGCACGGCCGCGCGGGCACTTCACGTGTGCTTCGCATGCGCTTTGCACATGCTTCACGCATGCACAGTACTTAAAAAACAAAATAGCGCCGCCTACGGCACCACCAAAAGAACCGGTTCGGGGGCGTGGCAGGCGTGGGTCACTACCGGTTCTAGCGACCCATGCTGCCACGTTACTAACGGTTCTATAGAACCGGTCTGAATCGGTAGGAACCCACCTCTGGTTTAATTCTGTTGCTCCTTGGGAAGGATCTGGATGCCCTCTTCCACAGCAGTTCACCTATAACCCACACCAAACCATCACATGATCAATCCCACCCCAGTTCCTCTTCTGTCTTAGGCACAAAAGCTGTCTGGGTGACTTTGGGCCAATCACCAGGAGACTGTGAGTTCTAGTTCTGCCTTCGACACAAAAGCCACCTTGGGTGACTTTGGGCCAATCACTCAGGAGATTATGAGTTCTAGTTCCACCTTAGGCATGAAAGCCAGTTAAAAGACTTTGGGCCAATCACCAGGAGACTGTGATTTCCAGTCCCACCTTAGGAATGAAAACCAGCTGGGTGACTTTAGGACAGTCACTCTCTTTAACTCACAATGTCAGGCTTTGTTAACATGCCAGTTGGTCTATTCCAGGGATGTCAAACTCAATTTCATTGAGGGCCGCATCAGGGGTTTGGTTGACTTCGGGGGGCCGAGTGGGTGTGGCCGAGTGGGTGGGTGTGGCCAGCTTGACGCCACTCCCCAAACTGCTGGCATGTTTCCTCTTTGCACTGGGTAGACCGAGCCGAAGCAATGCGGGCCAGCCCCTTACATTTTCAAGGACGGCCCCATGGGCCAGATCTGACCACATCGCAGGCTGGATCCAGCCCGTGGGTCTTGTGTTTAACACCCCTGGTCTATTCCTTTCATAACAATGGACCAAGCGTGGCTTCGGCCCGGTTTACCCAATGCCAAGAGGAAACATGCCAGCAGTTTGGGGAGTGGAGTCAAGCTGGCCACACCGCCCCGGCCCCCCGAGGTCAACCAAACCCCTGATGCGGCCCTCAATGAAATTGAGTTTGACACCCCTGTCATAGAATGTTCAGATGAGAAGATACTGTATGTATTAGGGAAGAAGGAAAATAGTGTTGGAAGAAATATCCATCTGGTTCAGTTCCAAGCCGGGAGAAAGGCACTGGAGACAAAATGGAGGCTGGAGGCTGATTGGAAAGAGGGTCCATTTATTGATGAAGCAGAAGCACTTGTTTGTGGTTCTGGTGCAGCTGACCACATGGAGTTGAGAGTGTGGGGGGGGTATTTATACCTTCTCTTGGGCTTTGCACTTGAACTTCCTGTTCCTGTGCAAGAATATGTAATCTATTGGCTGTTGTAGGGGTCATAGCTGGCTCTGTAGGTTGTCTGAGCTAAGTTTGGTTGAAGTTTGGAGGGTGATGCAATGTCCTTTGGAGATTGTGCAATGTGGTGAGCTCTGCTGCTAGATGGTAGTGGGTTAATCCTACCTTTGTTCAGACCTTGCTGCAGGGAGTAATGGATTAGTAAATCTGCATTTCTAAAAGCTGGCCTCAGCTTAGTATCTGCTTGGAGCAGGGAGCTGGGGCTCTGAGTTTCTGTCTCCCTTAGGATTTTTATTTCTCTTTTAGGGGAAATATTTTATCCTGCCTTTTTAATATTTCCCAAAATATTTCATTCTTCTAGGAGAGGTGGGGTAGCTTCCCACAATAGGATTTTAACAACGGAACAACTAAAAGTAGTTTCAGACTGCAGCAGGTTAGGGATGGGGCCCTGCCTCATATACACCAGTAGGCTGAAAGTAGAAAATTAATATGTCGTGCGATTTCCATCATTTTAATTGGGATTTTTTTCTAATTTATTAGTTTGCTTATTTGCTTAAACTTGTCAGAAAGTATTGGTACATTTTGCTGCTTCTCTGCTTGTGTTTCATTTAATTTGTTTTTCACGGCATTGTGAACTTGTGAAAGTCTCTGACCTTCTTAAATGGAAGAAGCTGCATAAACACAACATCCTGAATGTCATACAGTGCCTGTACAAAAACTTGAAGAAATGTCTCTGGAAGGTGTCTGATTTAAATTTCATGGTCCAATTTTACATGCAGAGTTTCTCCTTCGTTTCTTTAATCTATGGAATAACATTGGCCGTATGCTGAAAAAAAATATATCACAACTTCCATTTGACTTATTAGGCTGCTAATTATGTGCTGGGAACAATTATGATTATATTTAGTTAATCCACAGTTAATTCTCAAATGCTGAGTTCATAAACAGTATAAAAGGCTTGGCATTTCAGCAAACAATGTTAGCTACTCTTTGCATTTCACTAAATGAGCATTAATGTCCCCATGTCAATGTAAGCTGTTGCTAAAAATCTGTAATGTTTTTCATACACATCTATTACGATCAGAGGTGGGCTCCTCCCGGTTCGGACCGGTTCGCCCAAACCGGTAGCGACCCACTGGTGATGTCACAGTGACGTCACGGAGCCAGTTCGATCGGTGCCGGTCCGTGGGCACCACCATCATTTTTTTGGAAAAAAATTTTTTTGAAAAAAAAAATTTGGGGGAATTTTTTTTATTTTTTTCTTCTTCTGCGCATGCTCGGAAGCCAAATTTCCGGCACTGCGCATGCATCGCCATCTTGTTTTTGGCTCTCTTTTTTTGGGAATTTTTTCCCCCGGCACTGTGCATGCGCCTGCGTGCAAAGCGCGCGCGTGCCCACAAGGCGCAGCCACGCGGCACGGGAGGAAGTGAACCAGCAGCGAGGTAAGTTAGAACCCACCCCTGATTACAATATTAAAAACCCATTTCCTATAGCATGTTGAATTGCACAATTCTCCCTACTCTTGAGATGATTAGCCAAACCCCCTATTCCAAATCCATATAATTCAGCAATGGGTTGCTCCCGGTTTGGCCTGGTTCTTAGAGCCGGTAGCGGTGGTGGCGGGAGGCTCCGCCCACCCACCCGGGACGCTTCTGCGCATGCGCAGAAGTGTCACACGCGAGCGCACGTGTGAACCGGTAGTAAAGGGTTTTAGAACCCACTACTGATATAATTGTTACTGCTTATTTCTGGATGGACTGTTGGAAGAAATTTCCCTGGTTTGTTCTCAGCTGGGAAGCAGTCACTGATGCTGAGAAGAAATAGACATGGAAGCTGCTGCCAGAAAAAGGGATCCTTTAATTCAGGAAGGCAAAAAAAAAAAAATAGTAGTGACACTACTTGAGCATTCCTGGCTTGCAAGTGGACTTGGAAGTGTGACTCTGAGCCTTTTATGCTTAATTCCCCTTTGAAGCTCCTGCAGCTTGATGGGTTTTGATGTGTTTCTGATTGCCCTGGGTTTTGTTTCCCTGTTTTCCTGGGTTAATCTTGGTCCCAGGTCTTTTGTTTTTCCTGTCCTAGGAGTTAATCCTGTCAGGGAGGCAGGAAAGAGGGAGTTTCAGGCGAGTATTTTTAGCCTGATTCCGCTTATCTTAATGGCTTTCCTTAAGTATTTCTATTGTCAGCTCTGTTAGCAGGGCAGCTTTGTGTTTTTCTTTCAGCTGGTACTATTGTTTTCTTAAAGGGGGAAGGGCTGGCTTGAGTCTCTTGGCACTGTTTTCTGAGGCTTCTGGTGCTATGAGGTCCCTGGCACTGTCCCCCTGGGGTACACTTCCCACAGGACAAAACATATTGCAATTGCAAATTGATTTTTATGTATGACTGTTATTTTCCATTTTGCTTTCATTTTTTGTACCACATATGAGTATCTTTCAAATAAACTTAAATAACATGGAGGGGAAAACCCACAAATAGCTATGAATGTTTAATTAATAATAGCATATTGTAAGATGTTGGGATCCACTGCTATCACACTGTGTACACAGACCCAAGCCTGATGCCTCATCACATCGGGGGACAGGCTTAAAAAAACAAGAAAGACACATTGTGATTCTTCCAAGCAGTTTTCTTTATTGTTCCTCACCTATAGATAGAATCTATAGCAAACTAAAGGTAAAGTTTTCCCCTCGCTAGTCATTTCCAACTCAGGGACAGTGTTCATCTCCATTTCCTAGCCGAGGGAGCTAGCATAGTCTAAACATGCTTCCGTGGTCATGTGGACAGCATGACTTTACACCGAGGTGCACCTTCCCACTGAACTGGTACTTATTTATCTACTCACATTTGCATGCTTTCAAACTGCTAGGTTGGCAGGAGCTGGGGCAAGTAACAGGAGCTCACCCCATTGTGTGATGCTCGGGTCTCGAACCTGGACTGTCAGCTTTCCAGATGACACACTCAGTGTCTTTAACCACTGAGCCATCGTACCACTCCCATAAAGTATATACTTTGAGAACCATTAGGAAAGAGCTGTCTTCACCTTCTTTCTCCCACACAAAGTATCTGAACTGGGTTGTTTCTTGCTGCACTAGAATGCAGTCCCTCCATCCTGGGAATCTGGATTACATTCCGTCCATCCCAGAGGTGGTATTTACTTACCTTCCCTACTGATTCGCAAATGTGAGCGTGAGCACGCGCTCGCTTTTGTCGCACGTGCCACCTCCACACATGCACACAGCCACCCGTTCATGCACTTTACTCGTGCACGTGCCTTCCGCGCATACGCCCAGCCTCGAAAACGTGGCTAAATAGGACGGCATTATGTCCTGGCAGATGGGCAGGCCCACCCACAGTAGCCGCTACCGGTTCACGTGAGCTGGTCCGAACCGGCTGAATACAACCTCTGGTCCATCCTCAGGGAACTTCTCTTGCTCCAGAATGTTCTGGTGATGTTCTGGACATATTCTGGTGAGAGAGAAGTTCCCTGAGGATGGGCTCCAGAATGAGTCCGAAAGCTCAGAAGACTAAACCTCTGGTCCTGGTGATCGACCCAGATTGGATCCTATTCATTGAATAATCACAATTGTCTGAGTTCATAGCTCTTGTTATGCCCAAACCCATATCTTTTTCATTATACCTAATTGTGATGAATGAATTCAGTGATAACTACATGAAGCTTGACACAAAAGCTTACCAAAGCTATTATATAGCCAAGAAAATAATGCCTCAGCTGATCTCTGGGTACTGCAAGATAAGGCCTAAACCTGTAGAGAGCTAAGCCATTTATTTATTTATTTGAAAGAAAAGAAAATAATAGGAAACTTGCCAGGAATAACAGAGACTCAGTTTGACAATACTTCTCTCCTCATTTAGCTTCCAAGGAGAAATCTCCTAAGCAATGAAGACATGTGGATCCTGGCAGCTGAAAAGATAATCACCTCTTCTCGATTTCAAAGACCATCCTGGGTGGAAAAAACGCTTTCCTTAATTTAGCTCAGGCAAAAGTACGCTCTGCCAGGGGCCTTTCTCCTCCTACTTGGAGCTAATGAAGTCTCTTATAATGAACTCAGAACAATGAAACAATGCAAGTAATCACAGATTAGGAGACAGAACAAACTAGGAATCAAAGGGACAGAAGGATGCTGAAAGAAGAAGGATGTGGGGGAATCCAAATGCAAGGATGTCTCATTGACTGTGATTTGAGGGAAGTTATCCCACAAAAGGTAGCTTGATACCCTGTTTCAGTGGTGAAATCCAAATTCTTTACTACTGGTTCTGTGGGCGTGGCTTGGTGGGCATGGTGTGGCTTGGTGGGCGTGGCTTGGTGGGTGTGGCAGGGGAAGGATACTGCAAAATCTTCATTCCCACCCCACTCCAGGGGAAGGATACTGCAAAATCCCCATTCCCTCCCCACTCCAGGGGAAGGATATTGCAAAATCTCCATTCCCACCCAACTCCAGGGGAAGGATACTGCAAAATCTCCATTCCCACCCCACTCCAAGGGAAAGATACTGCAAAATCCCCATTCCCACCCCACTCCAGGGGAAGGATACTGCAAAATCTCCATTCCCACCCCACTCTAGGGGAAGGATACTGCAAAATCCCCATTCCCTCCCCACTCCTGGGGGAAGGATATTGCAAAATCTCCATTCCCACCCCACTCTGGGGCCAGCCAGAGGTGGTATTTGCCGGTTCTCCAAACTACTCAAAATTACCGCTACCGGTTCTCCAGAACCTGTCAGAACCTGCTGGATTTCACCCCTGCCCTGTTTCCCCCAAAATAAGACAACCCCTGATAATAAGCCCAATCAGGTTTTTGAGTGCATGGCAATAAGGCCAAGTGCTTATTTCAGGGTTCAAAAAAATATAAGACAGGGTCTTATTTTTGGGGAAACACGGTAGCTTTCTGGTCACGCTGAGGTGGAACACTGAGGGACCAAAGGTCTCCTGATGTGCAGGCGTTCTCCTTTCTTATTATTTTCTACTCGAGGTGTATACAGTATGTGATACAATCAGAAAAAAATAGTATTTCTAATACAGTGATGGCGAACCTATGGCACGCGTGCCACAGGTGGCACGTGGAGCCATATCTGAGGGCACGTGAGGCGTTGCCCTATGTCAGCTCCAGCGCGCATGTTGGGCCGTTTTTCAGCCTCCCCAGGCTTCAGGAGGCTTTCCTGAAGTATGGAGAGGGTGAAAACGGCCCAATGGCCGAACTGGAAATTTGTTTCCGAACTTCCGATTGGGCCGTTGGGTCCGTTTTTCGCCATCCACAGGCTCTGGAGGCTTTCCTGAAGCCTGGGGAAGGCGAAAACGACCTCCCCCCCACCCTCTGGAAGGCCAAAAATCAGCTGGAATCCATTTTTCCCCATCCACAGGCTCCACAGGCTTCAGTGAGTCCTGCGCGCATGCTCGGGGGGGGGGCAGTGCGGGGGTTGTGTGCGTATGCGCGGGAGGCATTGCATTATGGGTATAGGCACACATGCATGCACTATCACGCGTGCGCACGCCCTTTTGGCACCCGAGCAAAAAAAGGTTCGCCATCACTGTTCTAATAGATAAAATGTGGGGGGTTTGTTTTTTTATTTTCCTTTTGCAGAAAAAAGGAAGAGAGAGAACTGTTGGGGGTTGCTGCCCTTTGAGGGCAATCAGTCGCTCAGAAAGCTACATATCTGTATAGAATTTGGATCAGAATCAGAATAAATTCAGGAAGACCAAAAAGAGTGTTAGGTATTGATCGTCAAAGAACGGATCAGGAAATTGAATTTATTAGAGGCTAAAGCCTCTAAGAAAGTGAAAATCTTGTGACTGTGACTGTAGTTAAGATTTTACTTGAGTTTCCTTTCCATCTTGCAATTTCCTTCAGGTAACTGGTTTTTTTTCACTTTCTCTTTTTTAAGGACATCTTAATACAGGTAGTCCTTGACTTACAAACATTTGTTCAGTGACGCTTCAAAGTTACATCAGCACTGAATAAAAGCGCCTTATGATAGTTGTTCACACTGTTGAAAGAAATGTCCATCTGGGTTCAGTTCCAAGTGGGAAGAAAGACACTGGAAACATGGAGACTGCTTGGAAAGATGGTTTAATGGTGGACAGGACCACATGGTTTTGAGATCCTGGGCAAAAAAAGCACATGGGTGAGAGAGAGAGAGAGAGAGATTTATACCCTCTGTTCGGCTTTGAATTTGAGCTTGTATTCTGATTGGTTGTCAGACTCCCGTGGGGCCATGCAGGGGTAACTTTGTAGTGTCTTAAGTCCCAAGCTCGGTTGAATCTTGCTGGGTGATGTAATCTCCCCAGGTGCCATGTGGTGAGTTCTGTTGCTAGATGGGTAGAGGGCTAATCCTACCTTTGTTGGATCTTGGGTGAGGGCATTTGCCTATGAATAGAGCTAGCTATCTCTTTATCTCTTAAGTGCGGACATCTGCTGTGGGCTATTGAGGAGGGTGGGGGCTATTAAGAGTCAGTCTGCTTCAGTAGTGGGTTCTAAAACCCTTTACTACCGGTACACGCTCACGCTCATGCGCGCAACGCTTCTGCGCATGCGCAGAAGCATCCCGGGCAGGTGGGCGGAGCCTCCCGCTGCCACCACTACCGGTTCTAAGAACCTGTCCGAACTGGGAGCAACCCACCGCTGGTCTGCTTCCTGCCTAAAAAACCATGTTTCTCCATTTCTCCACAGTAGAGACCTTCAAATTTCTAGGTTCTACCATATCGCAAGATCTAAAATGGACACCTAACATCAAAAACGTCATCAAAAAAGCACAACAAAGAATGTTCTTTCTGCACCAACTCAGGAAGCTCAAACTGCCCAAGGAGCTGCTGATACAGTTCTACAGAGGAATTATTGAGTCTATCATCTGCACCTCTATAACTGTCTGGTTTGGTTCTGCAACCCAACAAGACAGACACAGATGTCAGAGGATAATCAGAACTGCAGAAAAAAACAATTGCTACCAATGTGCCTTCCATTGAGCACCTGTATACTGCACGAGTCAAAAAGAGGGCCGTGAAAATATTTACAGACCCCTCACATCCTGGACAGAAACTGTTTCAACTCCTACCCTCAAAACAACGCTATAGAGCACTGCACACCAGAACAACTAGACACAAGAACAGTTTTTTCCCGAACGCCATCACTCTGCTAAACAAATAATTCCCTCAACACTGTCAAACTAAGTCTGCACTATTATTAATCTTCTCATCGTTCCCATCACCCATCTCCTCCCACTTGTGACTGCATGACTGTAACTTTGTTGCTTGTAGCCTTACGATTTATATTTATT
>QLTV01003469.1:1124909-1141040 GCA_003457575.1 Thermophis baileyi
CTCTCTCTCTCTCTCTCTCTCTCTCTCTCTCTCTCTCTCTCAGAAGAGCAAATGGGGGTAGGGAAGAGAAACCTTGCTGAATTCCATTCCATTCCATTCCATTCCATTCCATTCCTCTCTCTCTCTCTCTCTCTCTCTCTCTCTCTCTCTCTCTCTCTCTCTCTCTCTCTCCCTCTCTCTTTCTTTCCCTCCCTCCCTCCCTCCCTCCTATCTTGGTGTTTAGACAAGTGGGCAATACTTAATTTCATCTGAGGTTTATTCCTCTGGAGAAGGGTGTCCATTCTGGAGCCACATGCCATAAACTGGATTCTAATACACGATTGCTTTTCTTCTTCAACTTCAGAGAAGGGAGTTTTGAACATGTAAGAACTGCCGCTTTCTTGTCGCCTCTCTCTCCAACTGCCACGTGCAATTAAGGTCCAAGGCCTTGATTTTTCTTTTACCTGGGATCTGTGTGGGAGGGTTTGATAGCACAGCTTGGCAGCTGATGCCTCCTTTTACTAGTCAAGACTTGGATGCTGTTACCCAAACGAATCTTAAAGTCAAATTACCCTGGCAATAACACAGCAGCACTCAGTATTCAAAGGCTGTATTTTAGACGGTTAAAAATAGTTTCTGCTAAATGGAAATAAACCGGTGCAGCATTAACAATAGCAGTTTTGCAGAGTATCCCTCTGAATAATTGAAGAAATGAATTGGTATCAAATTACCTAAGAAGGAGTTAGTTAGACAGCTGTCTTTTCAAGTTTTCTTTCATATACAGGTAGTCCTCGACTTACAACGGTTTGTTTAGTGACCGTCCAAAGTTACAGCTGCACTGAAAAATGTGACTTATGACTGTTTTTCATAGTTACAACCTTTGCAACATCACCATGATCACATGATCACAATTCAGATGCTTGGCAACTGGTTCATATTGGTCATGTGATCCCCTTTTGCGACCTTCTGACAAGCAAAGTCAATGGGGAAGCCAGACTCACTTAACAACCAGGTTACTAACTAATCGACTTGCAGTGATTCACTTAACAACCGTGGCAAGACAAGTTGTCAAGTGGGGCAAAACTCACTTAACAATTGTCTCGCTTAACAAAATTTTGTTTTGGGCTCAATTGCGGCCGTACGTCGAGGACTACCTGTATTTCATGAAATAAAGACTGTGCTAATCAAATAAGGAGCAGAAATCCCAGCCAGGATCCTTACTTGTATCTAAGCGTGAGACAAACATGTCTTGGTCATCTCTTCCTTCTTGTTGCTCCCATGCTGTGACTTTCATTTTCTATTGTTGGAAGAAAAATTCCAGGTCCAATTCCAAGCCGGGAGAAAGGTGCTGGAAATAAAATGGAAGCTGGAGGCTGATTGGAAAGGGGTCCATTTATTGATGAAGCAGAACCCCCTAACCCTAATCCTAACCCCCAACCACATGTGATTCTGGGACAGCTGACGAAATGGAGTTAAGAGTCGTTGGGGTTTTATACCTTCTGGATTCCTATGGGGCCATGTAGGGGTCATGGCTGGCTCTATAGCTAAAAGGGGAAATGCAAATCCTAGGTCAGTGTTGGCAAACTTTTTTGGCACCAAGTGCCGAAACGGGAGTGCGTGCATGCCGGAAACCAGAAAAGCAGATGATCTTCCGGTTTCCAGCACACGCATGTGCGCTGGCCACCTGCTCTTCCAGGTTCTGGCAAGCATGTGCGCGTAAAGACCAGCTGACCAGTGAGCATGCGCCAGCTCCGCCTGGCCTTTCGGGGGTCCTCGCGCCTCCTTGCCCACCCACCCCTGCCTGCCCCACTGGTCCCCGTCGGGGTGGCGGGACATCCCCACCGACGACCCGGTTCCGCAGCCTCTCCGGACAGGGAGAGAAAGTTGGGTGGGGAATGCCGCCTCCCTCCACTGGAAAGCCGGAGCCCCTTCCTGGCCTCGGAGGGAAGGGGCGGCGGCGTTCCCGGGGCTCAGCTTTGGGGGCCAGCAGACAGCTTCGCCTCAACTCTGGCGTCAGTGCCGCGGGCTTTCCGGTGCACACATGTGCACCAGGTGGCTGCTCTTTCGGTTTCTGGTGCTCCCGCACGCATGAAGACCAGCTGGCTGGTGCGCCAGAACCTGGAAGAGCAACAGGTGACGGCTCCGCGTGCCCAGAGAGATGGCTCTGCTTGCCACTTCCGGCATGCATGCCATAGGTTCGCCATCACGGTCCTAGGTATTTGTCTGATATAATTTTGTCAACCTTTCCTTTCTTGCTTATCTGAGTTTCTGTCTTGACCCAGTCTTTCTGAATGGATTGCCAAATCTGCATTTCTAAAAGCTGGCCTCTTCAGTTTCTGCTTGGGGGCAGGGAAACTGGGACTGCTTTCTGCCTCCTTTAAGATTTTTCCCATTTCTCATTTAGGGGAAATATTCTATCCTGCCTTTTTTTTTAAAATATTTCCCAAAATATTTCATTCTTCGGGGGGGGGGAGGGCTTCCTACAGTATCTAAACCCCTGCCACGGGCAGCTTTAAGTCGTCCATCATTTCTGCAGATGTAAGTCTACAGCTGAGTTGTTTTAAGGCAGGAGTCCCCAAACTTAGCAACTTTAAGACTTGTGGACTTCAACTCCCAGAATTCTGGGAGTTGAAGTCCACAAGTCTTAAAGTTGCCAAGTTTGAAGACCTCTGTTTTAAGGGGTTCAAAATCTGCTTTGCTCTCAACAGGGCAGTCAGGTAACCATAGAAAGGAGGATCGACTCAATATCTATTGGCTGTCTCAGCCTGGTGCAGGTATGTCCCCTTTAGTCTCTGATTTCTGTCAATAAGGTTATTCTTCAGGATCCATATCTAGGTCGGTCACACTGGGATCAGAGGTTTAGTCTTCCAAGCTTTCAGACTTGTGCTAGATCCCATCCTTGGGGACATGACGTTCTGGTGAGAGAGAAGTTCCCTGAGGATGGGCTCCAGCACGAGTCCAAAACTCTAAACCTCTGGCCCCTGTGAACGGTCCAGATTGGATTCTGCAACATTATTCTGGGACACATATATTTGTTTTCATTCATTAGTCAGAAAGCCTTTGAAATTAGGCTACTGTCTCATTCAGGTAATCCTCTTTTAACTACCATCAAGTTTGTTCTTCCCACCCATATCTGTCCAACCTCTAGACCAGGGATTGGTTGTAACTTACCTCGCCGCCAGTTCGCTTCCTCCTGCATTGCGTGGCTGCGTGTGCATTGCGCGCCGTGTGGCCACGCCACGCAGGCACAGTGCAGAAAACTCGGCTTCTGCGCATGCGCAGAAGCAAAACAAGCAAAAAAAAAGCAAAAAAAAAAGAAACCAAAAAAAAAAAGGGGGCGGCAGCAACAGGGTGGGAAATCAGCTTCTGAGCATGTGCAGAAGCAAAACAAGCAAAAAATTCACCCACGGAGACACTGACAGAACCGGGTCCGTGACATCATCGCCGAGATACTCACGGTTCTAAAGAACCGGATAGAACCGGTAGGAACCCACCTCCGTAATACAGCCATACGAATCTCATTCCCTAAAATGATCTGTAATACAATTGAAAGTTTACCCACTTCAAAGATAAAATATGAATCACTATTCAACAGCCAACTGGCAGTTCCTATCCATAAGCAACCCCCCAAAATCCCCCCCCAAAAAAATAATTTCCAAAAAAAGATGGCGGCATCCACGGACCGGCACCGACAGAACCGGATCCGTGACGTCACCACCGGTTTACTACCACTTCTATAGAACCGGTGTGAACCGGGAGGAACCCATCTCTGCTCTCGACACCAAGGTAGAGTTCCTGCAGGGTGATAATACTTCACCCTGAGTGTCAAATTTTTCAGAGATCCCATTCTTTGTTTTTTATTTTATTTTAGATTTTTTTAAATCCCACCTTGTAAATAGCTCAAGGTAGTGAGCATACCTAATACTCAAGGTCTGTAGAAATTCTCCGTCATCCAGGTCATGGTTGTCCCAAAGGTGCTTTTTCAGGAGGCAACTAGACTTTCTTATATTTTCTTTGAAGACGTTTCGCTTCTCATCCGAGAAGCTTCTTCAGCTCTGACTGGATGGTGGGGAATGGAAAGATTTCTATTCCTTGCAGACAGCTGGTTACTTGCATCCTTTTAGAGAGTCGTTGAGGCCACTTGGAGGTTTATCTGTGTCCTCAGGGTCGCCTGAGTAGTGCAAATGGTTCCTGTAGTTTGCAATTTTTCTGGAAATCCGTTCATACTCCCACACCATTCGAGGGTGTTCATCCTAAAGTGCTATGCAAAACATCTTCAAAGAAAAAACAAGAAAGTCCAGTTGCCTCCTGAAAAAGCACCTTTGGGATACCTAATACTCCTTCCTCTTCCTATTTTCCCCATAGCAATAGCTCTTGGTTGGGCTGAAAGAGGGGGACTGGCCCCAAGTCACCCAGCTGGCTTTCATGCCTGCAGCGGGACTAGAACTCACCGACTGCTGGTGATTGGACCAAAGTCACCCAACCAGCTTTCATGACTAAGGTGGGACTTTATTGTTTTCATCCTCCACCCTAAATTCCCCAAGTGTTGCTTTAAAAGTTGGATGAATCACTCATTTGGGCTTAGGTAAATATGCAAATTGGCCTCATATGATCAATCCAAGTTAGATCAACCAGTTCAACCGGAGTTAGAAATTACAGGTAGTCCTCGACTTACAACCACAGTGAGCCCATAGTTTCTGTTGTTAAGTGAGACATTTCTTAAGTGAGTTTTGCCCCACCTTACGACCTTTCTTGCCGCAGTTGTTAAGTGAATCACTGCAGTTGTTAAGTTAGTAACACGGTTGTTAAGTGACTCTGGCTTCCTCCATTGATTTTGCTTGTCAGAAGGTCGCAAAAGGTAACTCCAGGACACTGCAATGGTCATAAATATGAATCAGTTGTTAAGCATCTGAATTTTGATCACGGGACTATGGGGCAGAGGTGGGTTCGGACCGGTTCGGACCGGTTCTATAGAACTGGTAGTACCTTGGCGGCCTGGGTCGCTAGAACCGGCAGCGACCCAGGCCTGCCACACCCCCGAACTGGTACTTTCGGTGGCTCCGTAGATGGCGCCATCTTGTTTTTTGCTTCTGCGCATGCGCAGAAGCTTTTTTAAAGCACTGCGCATGCGTGAAGCGCGTGCGTGCCCACGCCGTGCGCCACTGAGCAAACTGGCAGAGAAGAAAAGAAGAACCCACCTCTGCTATGGGGATGCTGCTGAGGTCATACGTCACTTTTTTTCAGTGCCGTTGTAACTTTGAACTGTCGCTAAATGAACTGTTGTAAGTTGAGAACCAACTGTACTATATCAGAAAGAATCTGTTATACAGAGGAATGGGCAATGACTGGGTTTTTAGCAAGTTAGATTTTCAACCTTTGTTATCATCTTGCAGGTACTAGGATTTCATTTCCTGTCTCCACTCAGTTTGTTATATTCACCAACTGCTGAGAACTTCATGATTTCAGAACTGCCAATGAAAACTCCAGGCGAAAATATTTGCAATATTTATAAAGTTTTCTCCGCAGGGTCTTCTTCAACACAGCGTGAGCCCAACTTCCCAGCATCTTTTGCAGAGATGAATATTTTTTTGCGTAGAACAACTTCAGCTTGAAAGCCAGCCGTGTGTGTGTGTGTGTGTGTGTGTGTGTGTGTCAGTTAATATGACTATCTTGGTATTTCATTATATAGCAATCATGGCAGTTTCTTTTAAATATTATTTAGTCCAAGCACAATTCCACATGACAACTTCAACCTGCTTCTTTCATGTTCTAAAACTATCTGCAAATTTAACCGGCTTAAGAAATTGCTGTCCAGTTTTCAAGCTTCAGCCAACCACCAAGGCTAAGCATTCTGTCGAGATGGCAGTTACCATGATCTGCAATGGGTTGGCTTTCCCCTTCTTCTTTATCCTTGTGCTGAGAAAACGAGTGCCAATTGCTTCCCTTCCTGAGGGTGGGTTTTTGAGGATAAGTCATTTCCATTTGTGTTTGCAAATGAAAATGCATCACATATTTTGGGGGCTGCCAATATTTGAGGGGCTGCCACAAAGAAGAGGGGTGTCAACCTATTTGCCAAAGCCCCTGAAAGTAGAAGAAGCAAACGGGATGGGAACTAATCAAGGAGAGAAGCAGCCTGGAATTAAGGAGAAATTTCCTGACAGAACAATAAACCAGTGGAACAGCTTTGCCTTCAGAAGTTGTGGAGGCTCCATCACTGAAGAGATTGGACAACTTTGTGTCTGAAATGGTATAGGGTTTCCTGCCTGAGCAGGAGGTTGGGCTAGAAGACCTCCAAGGTCCCTTCCAACTCTGTCATTTTATTATGCCTTCTGATGCCTGTCTATCTTATGATTCCTAACCATCTTTGAAATAGAATTACATATTATTTTTGTTTTTGAAATATTTATTGTCATGATGGTGACGTTGATGCAAATACTTGTTTTTGAATAGTGACAAAACCTGCTCCAGAGACTGGATTACAGAGATATATTGATAGCCCAGACTCTAATCCCATTGATCTAGTTATCTGAAAACTGCAGCAGAACCAGTTTTCTGGATTACACCATAAAAAAAGAAAACTCCAGGTACATTGCTGAGTGCAATAAGGATCTTTCAAGACCAACCTCACCACTCCAAAAGAACCACGTCAGTCTTTAACCTACAGTCTAATGCTAAAACCGTGATAAAAAATCTGATGTAATGGCATTTGCCCCCCAAATCGCATTCATTTGTGTAAAAAATGTTTTTGCTTCTCCATGTTTTGAACTTAATGTGTTGTTCGGGCAAGCTGCTCTAAGTTCATACATTTAAGACCCTTAATCATTAAAATGATGCCTTCCCTGGCTGTTTTTTTTAAAAAAAAATTACCGCATTTTTCAGAGTATAAGACGCACCGGAGTATAAGACGCACCTTAGTTTTGGGGGAGGAAAACAAGGGGAAAAAAATTCTACCTTCTGCCTACCAGCGTCCTTAACCTGGTCAGCTTCAGCACATTAGTTCGCTGGTTGTGAGCACGTGCGTTGGGGTTGCTAAGCACCTTCAACAGCACAGCTGATCGTCGGAGGGAGCTCGCTTCGCTCGCACGCACTGCATTGGGGCTACTAAGCAGCTTCAAAAGCACAGCTGATCGTCGGAGGGAGCTCTAGTGAGTAAAGCAGGCGAAGTGTGGAAGCGGTAAGACAAGGCAGCAGCTGTTCCAGGTTGCCATTTTGGGCCTCGCGCCTCACGTTTTCAGCCTCCAAACGCTCCGTTTGAGAGCCGTTCAAGGCTGCGGGGATCGTCAAAGCACATCGGCGCCGATCGCCGGCCGAAAATGCAACGCAACAGAGGCCAAAAACAGGGCTTGCGGAGGCCGAAAACGCGATGCATGGAGGCAGTGATCGGCAGCGATGTGCTTTGGCGATTCCCACAGCCTTGAACAGCTCTCAAACGGAGCATTTGGAGGCTGAAAACACGAGGCACAGAGCCCAAAAACGCAAGCCATTGTCTGTGGCAATCTCTGCAGCCAGGAAGAGGATGCACGGAGGCTGAAGGGTGGGGGCCGGCAGGTGGGTGGGGCTACATTCAGAGTATAAGACGCAACCAAATTTTCAGCCTCTTTTAGGGGGGGAAAGTGCATCTTATACTCTGAAAAATACGGTAGTGCAATTTTTAACTTGGTAAAAGGAATGTGTTGCCTCTTTGGGGCCCTTTGCTTTTATTGTTTTTAAAATATTTGCAAATGCCAATACAGATAGTCCTCAACTTACAACAGTTTATTTAGTGACTGTTCAAAGTTACAACGGCACTGAAAAAAGTGACGTATGACCTTAGCAGCATCCCCATAGTCACGTGATCAAAATTTAGATGCTTAACAACTCATATTTATGACCATTGCAGTGTCCTGGAGTTATCCTTTGCGACCTTCTGACAGCAAAATCAATGGAGGAAGCCAGAGTCAGTTAACAACCGTGTTACTAACTTGACCGTTTTTCACACTTACGGCCATTGTAGGATCCTCACAGTCACATGAACAAAATTCAGACGCTTGGCAACTGACTGGTGTTTATGACAGTTGCAATGTCCTGGGATCATGGGATCATTTTTTGCAACCTTGGACAAGCAAAGTCAATGGGGAAGCCAGATTCACTTAACCACCATGTTACCAACTTAACAACTGCAGTGATTCCCTTAACAACTGTGGCAAGAAAGGTCGTAAAATTGAGCAACTCTTAACAACTGTCACGCTTAGCGACAGAGATTTGGGACTCAATTGGGGTTGTAGAAAGTCAGCACCCACCCTCCTAGAAGAATGAAATATTTTGAGGAATATTTTAAAAAAAGGCAGAATATTATATTTCCCCAAATGAGAAATGGAGAGGCATGTTTTTTTAGAGGCAGGAAGCAGACTCAGTCTTTCTTTATAGCCCCCAAGCAGAAACTGAGGAGGCAGCTTTTAGAAATGCAGATTTGGTAATCCATTCAACACAGGATATTTTGAAACTTCCCTGCAGCAAAGTCTGAAAAAAGGCAGAATGGTAGGATTAACCCTCACTCAAGATCCAACACAGGACAAAGCCATTAAGCCACAATAGGAATTGCCCAACACCCTTTCAGAACACAAACCCCTTCATTGCATCACCCCAGAGCAGTCCAAACTTCAACCAAACCTGGGAGCTCAGACAAACACCTGGGATTTGCATTTCCTCTTTTGCCTATAGAGCCAGCTATGACCCCTACATCAGGGGTGAAATGTGAAATTTCCCCCTACCGGCTCTGTGGGCGTGGCTTGGTGGGGGGCGGGTCATGTGACCGGGTGGGCATGGCCAACTTGACGTCACTCACGTCACTCACTGTTAGATCCAGGAGCTGCACATTCTGAAGCACATTCTGCCCTTCTGAAGCCCCCAACACTTTGAGTTTCCCTCCGCCGTCTGGCTTGACAGCACAAGCGAACCTCGGAGCCTTCTCTTGCCCTGCTCTTTATCCTGGAGGGCCGTGCCTCCACCCGCCAATCCTCCGTACAAACCGCCCACCCCGTTTCTGCAAAGGCAGAGCCCCCCCCCTGCAGGGTGATCCAAAGAGGGGAGGGAGATGCTGTAGAAAAGGCAGCCTTCCACCCGTGCCTCCTGTGCCGGCTCAAAACATTAAACGATTTTTAATTTAAAAGGGGGGAAAAGGGGGGGAGCCGCAGTCGTCCTTCTGCAGAAAACGGCCGTTCCCTGAGCTAAGAAGGCAAGAAGCTGCCGCTTGGCTCACCTAATTCCTAGGACTACCCCGAATGGTATTCAGCGCGGAGAGGGCAGCTCCCCCTCGCAATCCCCCTTTCCCTCGGCGCTTTGACTTCCCGTGGCCCACTGGCCTGAAAGCCGGGTCGGACCACTATAAGGCCACTTCCCCGCTTCTCAGCGGTGGCTGCTGTGCCAGCGACCGCAGGACCCTCCTCCTTCCCCAACTTCTCCCTCAGATTTTTTCCTTCTCCTGCCGCGAAATGAAAACGAACACCGGCGGGGTTACTTCGGGCAGGTGAATATCTGCAGCCGCAGCAGCAGCCCCTTCCATGCGCAGCGCACGGAGGTGGTGAAGGCGGGCAAGGCGGCCCCAACGCGCTTGTTGCTGGGGAGGCGCGACGATCGCTCGGCCAGGGCGGCCTCAGCGGTGGCTGCATCTGCCACTCCGCCCGTGCCATGTCCCGCTCCGTCCGGCTGCATGATTACAAGTGGGGCGACATGGCGAAGATGAAGGGCTACTCGCACACCCGGGTAAGTGCTGCCGCCCAGGCCTGCCCTGACCCTCTCCCTCTGCGGGGGGCTGCTGCCCCGCCGGCCGCCAGCAGCTTCTGCCCCTCTCACTTTGCTTCTTTGCCGGCGGGAAGCAGCACCGTGGCTAAGCCTCCTTCCTCCAGAGCACCGGACTCCGCAAGCTGAGTTCCTGGAGTGGCGCTGGCGGTCAAAGAGAGCAGGCAGGTGGCCGGGTGGGAAGCCAGTGGGCTGATTCAGATCCCCAAGCCTAGCGGAGCCAGCATGGGAGACACGCCGCCCCGACATGCTTTCTTGCCTTCCACGTGGCGTTCCGCTTGCCTGCCTTCGCAAGCTGGCTACGGAGAAACCGGGAAGGCTGCGTGGAAGGCAGGAAAGCATATCGGGGCTGCAGGGAAGGGAACCTTCCTTCCCCACCGCCCCAACATGCTTTCCTGCCTTCCACGTGGCGTTCTGCTTGCCTGCCTTCACAAGCTGGCTACGGGGAAACCGGGAAGGCTGCGTGGAAGGCAGGAAAGCATGTCAGGGCTGCAGGGAAGGGAGTAGGCTGCTACCTTCCTTCCCTGCTGCCCCGACATGCTTTCCTGCCTTCCATGTGGTGTTCCGCTTCTTCCTCCCCCCCCACCAGCATTGGCCTTACCTGCTGCTGCTGCTGCTATGGGGCTGAGTCTGAGAGCGGCGGAAACAGCAAGCGGAAAAGGCCCAAAAGGCCGGAAACAGCAAGCGGATGTCCCAGGGCTGCTGCACATGTGCACCGCATCTCCCGCAGCCCTCTTCCGGTGTGGACTCGTGTCCTACCGCATGTGCAGTGCCGGGACATCTGCTTGCAGGGTGAGCAAGTGGCGAGCGGCGGACTGGTACGGGGCGTGGCCAGCCAACCATCGCTGGCGGCTCGGTGAACCACGGGCGGCCATCGTTACCGGTCCGCCCGATCCGGTCCGAACTGGGAGCATTTCACCCCTGCCCTACATAACCCCTACATGACCCCCTAGGAATCTGACAAAAGCCAATAGAATACATGTTCTTGCACAGGAACAGGAAGCTCAAGTGCAAAGTCAAAGAAGGTATTAAAAAAAACCCACTCTCAACTCCATTTTGTCAGCTGCCCAGAACCACAAACTCATGTAGTTCTGCTTCATCAATAAACCATTTTTTCAATCAGCCTCCATGTTTCCAGTGTCTTTCTCCCGGCTTGGAACTGAACCAGATGGATATTTCTCCCCACAGGGTCATAAGTCAAGGACTATTTATAAAGCTCATGGTCCCTTTAATGATGTCACCGTGATGGCCCTCCTTACATCGTGAGAATGTTGAAAACCTGGATGTTAGCTCCTACACCATGGAAGAGTTGCCACTTCTGGTTTACTGTGTCAGGCCTGGAAGCCATCTTGGGCCTTGGATCTTCAGGCCTGCCACATTTAGTGCTGTGGGAAACTGGGAGGGGGGATTGTGTGAGTGGGGAGATATAGTCAAAATAACATTCCTTTCTCCGAGAGTCAAGGTCACTCTGCCCTGCACCTGGAGGGGTGTGCCTGGGAGGCATCTCCAGTTGGGAGGGTGCAATTGATTGGACGATGTGATGGACATGTGGGTGCTGGTGCAGGGACTTGAACTTCCTTTTGGGTGTGGAAAACCCGGAAGCTTTCAGATTCGGGTTTTCCCAGATGTGCCAATATGGCATCTCTAATAAAATGGAACTTTGAGGAAACTCAAGCCTCGGAGTTTTCTTTCGTTGGGGGTGTTACTTGGAACCCTGACATTAACCCGAATCCTCTTTAAAAACTTTACCAGCTCCCCTGAGCTCCGGGGTGCTGTCCGGGGTCCTGAGCCCCGAACATATTGCACATTATCCGATTTGTCAGGATTTCAGCATGCCCTGGAGCAAAAGTGTTGAAATCCTGTTTTTTTTTTTAAAAAAATCTTTTCATAGACATACCTTGACCTTGTATAGGTAATAACGTCTATTTGCACTGTGATTTGGAAAGAAGGGGCCAGAATCAACACTCTTAAAGTAACCTTCCTGTATTACTTGAAGGCCATCAAACTATTTTACACAAGAAGTGTTTGTACATGTATTTTAGGATCCTGCTGTACTCTGGTTGATCAGGGCTTGGGTTTTTTTTTATGAGACTAAAATTTCCAGCTGCAGAACCAGTTGGACTCCCAATTCCTTTCAAAAAAATACAGTTAACAGAGTAACAGAGTTGGAAGGAGCCTTGTAGGTCATCTAGTCCAACCCCCCGCCCAAGCAGGAGACCCTACACCATTTCTGACAAATGGCAGTCCAATCTCTTCTTAAAAGCCTCCAGTGATGAAGCTCCCACAACTTCCGAAGGCAACTTCTGTTCCATTGGTTGATTGTTCTCATTGTCAGAAAATTTCTCCTTATTTCTAGGTTGAATCTCTTCTTGATCGGTTTCCATCCATTATTCCTTGTCTGGCCTTCAGGTGCTTTGGAGAATAGCTTGATCCCTTCCTCTCTGTGGCAGCCCCTCAAATATTGGAACACTGCTATCATGTCTCCCCTGGTCCTTCTCTTCACTAGCCATGCCCAGTTCCTGCAACCGTTCATCATATGTTTTAGCCTCCAGTCCCCTAATCATCTTTATTGCTCTCCTCTGCACTTTTTCTAGAGTCTCAACATTTTTTTTATAGTGTGGTGACAAAAACTGGATGCAGTATTCTAGGTATGGTCTTACTAAGGCTTTATAGAGTGGTATTAGTACCTCACTTGATCTTGATTGTACCCTTCTGTTAATGCAACTTATTAACTTCTTATCCTGCTTTATTAAGTGTAACCACATTTGACTCTCTCTTCAATCCAAGAGGGCAAATTCAAAGAAAATTCCAGGGTTTCCCAATGCTATATGCTAGCTATCTTTTTTTAAAAATAGTTTTTATTGAGTTTATATACATCTAAAAACAACACAACAGATTAAACAAATAAACAAATAAAACAAATTCAAACAAATTCAAACAAAATAAAACACAATATAATCAAACATAACAAAACAATACTGTCTATACTGACAGTTATTCTAAATTTATCTTACGGTGCTAATATCGAAAGTATATGTTAAACTTATATGCTTTATATATTACACAAATAATATTCATATTTCTATAATTTCTCTTCAATATTATACTTCCTATTTGCTCATCTGACTTATTAATAATAAAATCCTATGTATATATTCCTATAGTTATTAGTAAAAAATAAAATATTTTAAGGTCACTATATATAGGGTAAGCAGCTTGAAGGAGGACTCGAAATTCTACGAAGTTTGGAACATATTTTACGAATGGTTAGAAAAGAGGGAATAGAAAGAAAGGGTCCTATATATAGTGACCGCTATATGCTAGCTATCAAGTTTCCTTTTCCGAGCCCCATTAATGTAAGGGGGCGTGCATAAGCGCACCAGCGTGCCTACCGTCCCTGTCCAAATGTTCCCTTTTATTTGTACTCATTTTATGTATTTAAATAATGTTATACTTATGTATATTATCAAATACGTACTTGACAAAATAAATAAATAAATAAATAAATAAATAAATAAATAAATAAATAAGCTAGCTGAATTTTTTTTTTTTTTATCGTGGTACCTGACCTGGCTTTTAACAGCTTAATTAATGCTGCTAACGTCCCCCTTCGTCCTAGAAATTCTCCTTTGCTCCTGACAACCATCGTGCTGTTTCAAAGCTTTTTTTTTTCCTCCCATGTTGGAGAAGTAACTCACACAGACAAAACTAAGGCTGACCTTGTGAGACGGTACCGTGAATATTAATGAAGGGCCTCCTCCCCTGTCCTTACTCCCTTCCTTGCTTCAAATTTCTTTTATCGTGACTGATTAACAAAGGAGAGGAAATTAAATGAGGCTAACATAGAATCTAACCAAATTTGGGAGGGCCATCGGTCTCTTATCAAAACTGTAAAGGAATAATATTTAAAACAAAAATAGAAAGAAAGAAAAAAGAGCGAGATATAGTAAGCCAAAAGAACATACGACATGAAACAGGAACACTAGAAAGAAACATAGAGTTAAAGTACTGGAGGTTTTTAAGAAGATAGTGGACAACCATGTCTTGCCTGAGCAGGGGGTTGGACTAGAAGACCTCCAAGGTCCCTTCCAACTCTGTTGTTCGGTTAAATATTAAATAATCTTTGTATTTCTCCAACATTCCTCTGCTTCCTAACAATGGATCGTTGCTCCTGTCATGTCCATATACAATTTAATGTGTTGTCTTCTGCTCTTTAAATTTCCCACTTGCCTATTTTTAAAGTTTTATCAACTCCATCCAACTATAGGCAGTCCTCAACTTATAACAGTTTGTTTAATGACTGTACAAAGTTACAACGGCACTGAAACAAGTGACTTATGACCGTTTTTCACACTTACGACCGTTGCAGCATCCCCACGGTCATGTGAACAAAATTCAGACTCTTGTCAACTGACTCATATTTATGACGGTTGCAGTGTCCCGGGGTCATGGGATCCCCTTTTGTGACCTTCTGACGAGCAAAGTCAACGGGGAAGCCAGATTCACTTAACAATCGTGTTACTGACATAACAATCGCAGTGATTCACTTCACAACTATGACAAGAATGATTGTAAAATGGGGCAAAACTCACGTAACAATTGTCTTGCTTAGCAAAAGAAATTTGGGGTTCAATTGTGGTTGTAAGTCAAGGACTATATAACATTCTATATAACATGTATAACATTCTCAATCTTCCCCTTACTCAAACACATTCTCTTTTCCTTCATATTATTTGCTTTGAAGTTCCATGGTTATTCATTCTGTCCAAACAATCATTCCTAAACAAACTTATTTCATTCACTACGCCTCTTCATATTTTTCCCCCTTGTATAAAATACCACGTCAAGTTAATATATAGTCTCATACAATCCCTTTGTTCTTTATACTTTTAATTATTATCTTTTCATTGGAAGTTTACAACACATAGTGTCACAGATTCTGTAGAACTCAACAGTTTTATCTCTGATTGCCTCAAGTCATGTCATAATTGGTTATCTGCCATCAGGAAATCAGAATAGAATAGAATAGAATAGAATAGAATAGAATAGAATAGAATAGAATAGAATAGAATAGAATAGAATAGAATAGAATAGAATAGAATAGAATAGAACAGAACAGAACAGAACAGAACAGAACAGAACAGAATAGAATAGAATAGAATAGAATTCTTTATTGGCCAAGTGTGATTGGACACACAAGTAATTTGTCTTTGGTGCATATGCTCTCAGTGTACATAAAAAGACAAGATACATTCGCCAAGAATCATGAGGTACAACACTTAATGATAGTCCAGGTACAAATAAGCAACCAAATCATAGTAGGAAGCAACAAGTTACAGTCATACAATCATAAGTAGGAGGAGATGGGTGATAGGAACAATGAGAAGACTGATAGTAATAGTAATGCAGCCTTAGTGAATAGTTTGACAGTGGTAACGGGATTATTGGTTTAGCAGAGTGATGGCGTTCAGGAAAAAACTGTTCTTGTGTCTAGTTGTCTTGGTGTGCAGTGCTCTATAGCGTCATTTTGAGGGTAGGAGTTGAAACAATTTATGTCCAGGATGCGAGGGGTCAGTCTGTTATATTCTTGTTTAAAATACATTTAGACAAAGTGATTTGTTGGGTTGTGTTCTGGATTAGCTACTACCTCCTTGGATTTCTGTCTTCAGAAATACAGAGAAAAATCTGGATGATGGTACGCTACTACAATCATCTTTAATTCAATTGCTCTGGTTGGGTTTTTTTAAATGTCTTCCCAAAAATCCAGGGCCAATTTCTAGAACCATTAATATTCTCAAGATGAAGTTAAAGCGTTCTTACTGGCAACATATCAAAAAGTCTGGCAAGTAAAAAGTAAACGAGATACAAAGAACGTCTAATGCCTCCCAAATAAAACGGGGGGAGGCAGCAATTAGGATGTAAGGAAAAAAAGAAGACCAAACTTTTTAGGCAGATTAGAAGCCGAATACCATACATTCTTCATGCAAGCATAGAATGGCACCTGAATTCAGCATAGCGGATTTGAAATAGTCCTTGAAATATGTCTAGATAGACATTCTAATTATTCTAAAATGCTACTTGCAGACTGTTATGTTCTAACTGTTTCAACTGTGTTGCATGGTTCCAACCAGGTCCAGCGTTTGAGCGGGAAAAAGCTCAAACGCCATTGGCTGGTCTGTCTGACAGCTCCCTATAAAAGGGCAAGCTGTCAGACTGCTCTTTGCTGGTTGCTTACACAAGAGCTGAAATAAAGAGCTGCTTTGGAAGTCTGTCTCCTGTCATCTCTACCCACTATCTAACAGTGGCGACGAGGGCTTGGGCCAGGAGAACTGTGACTAGCTTCTTCAGCACTTTCAACCAGCCAGGCAGACATCT
>QLTV01003469.1:1144641-1157561 GCA_003457575.1 Thermophis baileyi
AGCAGCCCTGTCTGCACAGGCCGCTGCCTCACCACCAACTGAATTGCGCAGGTCTAGTAGGGCTCCAAAACGCCCCGCCTACCTGCGTGATTACGTATGCTGGACAGCTCCATCCAGGAGGGGAGGGGTGTTATGTTCTAACTGTTTCAACTGTGTTGCATGGTTCCAACCAGGTCCAGCGTTTGAGCGGGAAAAAGCTCAAACGCCATTGGCTGGTCTGTCTGACAGCTCCCTATAAAAGGGCAAGCTGTCAGACTGCTCTTTGCTGGTTGCTTACACAAGAGCTGAAATAAAGAGCTGCTTTGGAAGTCTGTCTCCTGTCATCTCTACCCACTATCTAACACAGACTACTTTTTGTGTTGAGCTGGATACATTATAAGAGTCCCAGTTTCTTATTTGTTCACAGTTCTGGTTGTTGTTGAGACGAAAATGCTAGTAACAACCTTTAAATGGGGCTGCAAAACTCTTGGCCATCACTAGATCACTGCAGTTTCTGTATTTCTCTACTATGTGCAGTCCAGGGGTAGGTTTATCCGGGTACTGACCCTCTGTGCATGCGCAGAAGCCTTTGCGCATGCGCAGAGGGTTATTTGCCAGCTACTTTCAAGCAGTGGCGACCGGGGAACCGGTTCGGGGGGCGTGGCAAGCCGGCCTTCACTACCGGTTTGGCGACCGTGGCCAAATTTCCACCACCGGTTCTCGCGAACCGGTCCGAACCGGTAGCAACCCACCACTGGCGCAGTCATAGCATGTTTTAGTTCCAGATTATGATAGCAGTCCTTTAAAAATCTAAATAGATTTTCTTTTAAAGATTACTTTACCAATAGAAGTGATTATCTGTAGCTCAGGGTTGAATTGTGGCGTTCTCAGTGCTATCTGAATTTGGCTGTTTGCTTGCAGACATTTCATTACCCAACTACGTAATATTATCAGTGCTAATTCTGATAAGTGCACTGCTGATGTTACTTAGCTGGGTAATGAAATATTTGCAAGCAAACAATCAAACTCGCTATTTTCCCTTTGGTGGTTTTTCTCCTATCACCGTGATGGCGAACCTATGGCACACATGCCAGAGGTGGCACGCAGAGCCCTCTCTATGGGCACGCGCACCATCACCAGCTGCTCTTCCGGGTTCCGCCGCATGCATGCGTGCCAGCCAGCTGGCAAAGATGCCAGCATGCGCACGCCAGAACCCGGAAGAGCAGCTGGTTGCCGCGCGCATGTGCTGGTCTCTTCCGGGTTCCGGCACTCCAGTGCGTGCGTGTGCGCATGCGGTCCAGTTTTGGCACTCAGTGCCAAAAAGGTTAACCATCACTGTCCTATCATTTCTCTGAGTTTAGTAGGCGAGTATAAGTAAAGGCACCAATTATCTGGAATTGCTCTGGAAGGAATCCCATCTAGGCTTTTCAGTGGCTGCATTCAAACACTGCAGTATGTCAATCATCATTTAAAACATAAAGTGGAATGGCTGGGCCTATACATGATGCAAAGTCCCATTTGAGGGTTGAGGACTGCAATAATATATACAGTATATAAAATGAGAGCAAACCCTACCCCCTTTCAAGAACCGACCATGTTACAGGTAGCCCTCGATTTATAAACCATTTGTTTAGTGACCATTCAAAGTTACAACAGCACCGAGAAAAGTGACTTATGACAATTTTTCACACTTATGACCATTGCAGCATGCCCATAGTCACTTGATCAAAATTTGGATGCTTTGCAACTGGTACATAATTTGTGACAGTTGCAGTGTCTTGTGGTCATGTGATCCCCTTTTGCAACCTTCTGACAAGAAGGAAGCCAGATTCACTTAACAACCGTGTCCCTAACAATTGCAGTGATTCACTTAACAACTGTGGCAAGAAAAGTCGTAAAATGGGGCACAACTCCCTTAACAAATGTCTCACTTAGCAACATAAATTTTGGGATCAATTGTGGTTATAAATCGAGGACTATGTATGTACCCAGTTGGATAGTGAAATGTCTGCAAGAAAACAACCAGGCTCAGAGACTACTAAGGACTCCACAATTCAACCCTGACCTACAAATATTCTCTACTATGGATATTTAAGAATTCTCTTGCAATCAAATGTTACAAAATGTGTGTAACTCAATCTAAACAATTGTGGCTAGCTCACTAGGGCAATGAATTACAATTAGAGGTATATTTCTTTGTTTAAGTTCAAAGGAGCAAGTACAACTCCCCAATCCATGTCAGCTTTCCCCCAATGTGATTTAGGTGGTCCTCAACTTATGAATTTATGTTGCTAAGTGAGAATGTTGAGTCTGGCCCCATTTTACGATTCTTCTTGTCACATTGGTTAAGTGAATCAATGCAGTTGTTAAGTTAGTAACATGGTTGTTAAGTGAATCTAGCTTCCCCATTGACTTCGCTTGTCAGGAGGTCACAAAAGGGGATCACATGACCCCAGGACACTGCAACCGTCATAAATGTGAGTCAACTGTCAAGCATCCCAATGTAAATCCCGTGACCATCAGGATGCTTCAAACGGTCATAAGTGAAAAACAGTGATGTCACTTTTTTCAGTGCCGTTGTAACTTCGAACGGTCACTAAACGAACTGTTGTCAGTCGAAGTGTGTTAGAATTAAAGCTGCCACAATGTACTTCCAAGTGTATTAGAATTGCAGCTCTCACAATCGATGGCCATACCAGCAAGGGATTCTGGGAGTTGTGGTCCCAACACACCTGGAGCAGCCTTGGTGGAGGAAGGGCTTCTGTAAACCACAAGATGCCTATCTAGTCATGGCGATTGGACATCAACAATCAAATAAAACGCCTGCAAAGGGAGCACAGCGCCTGCTTTCTTCACCAAAGGCTGTCGGTGATCACGAGCTGTCCGACCGCATTCCGCTTATGACGCGCCTGAGCTGCTCGACGGAATTACTTTCCCCCATGTCATTTGCATGGCCTCGCCCCTTCGGAAGAACGCCATTGGTCGAGCAGAACTGCCTTGAGGTCGAGTCCGCAAGACGATGCGCGAAAGCTCTGGAGGAACTCAGGCGCCTCAGGCTTCTTGATTAGCATAATCCCCGCCCTTTCCCTTCCCTCGCGATCCATTGGCCCGCTTGCGGGAGGAGAGCGAGACGGCACGCCCGGGGGAAGCGGAGGGGAGGTGGGGGGTCCTTGCATCGTCACGTCGCTCCGTCGCTGATGATTGGACGGCTTGACGCGTCTGTCAAGCGTGGACGGGGAGGGGGAACGTTGAGAGAGGAGGGGTCGCACTTCCACCTCGGGGAGTGTCGACGGGTCTCGCCGGGGGCTCGAGGCCGGAGAGGCGTGTGCGCGTGCGCACGCCCGCACCGCAGGACGGGGACGCGCCGGGCGACAGGTAACCCACCGCCGGCGGGGCTGGAAACAGCGGCCGGCCCTCGCCAACCCTCCGGGGCTGCGCAGCTCGAGCCCGGCCGCTTGGCAGCGGGAGCTCTGGCCTGGCTGAGGGAGAGGGGGACGGAGGAGGGAAGGCCTCGCCGCCTGAGGAGGATGGGGATGCCGCCCGAACCATCTCCCGGGGTTGGGGAGGCGGAGCAGGCCCGGCTGAGGGGAAGACTCCCCCCCCCGGTGATGGGGAAATGGGAGTTGCCGCCCCCCCTAATTTGGGAAACCTCGAGGCATGGGGACGGGAGACCCCGCGGTGATCCAAGCGGGGAGGATCGTGAATCTGCCTTCTCAGGGTCCCCCCCCCCCTTCCAGGCTTATTTGGGGATCTTCCTGCCGGGAAAAAAAGAGCATGCCGGGCTGGGCGGCTCTGCCTCTGCAGAGGTTTTCAGGGGAGTTAAGCTGGGGTCCTTCCTTAAATAGGTTTCTGGGAAAAGTACAGTTAGTCCTCGACTTACAACGGTTCATTAAAAAAAAAAGCAATTTTAAAGGTGGGAAAAGGAGTGCTTTGCCCCCTTCAGATCCCTTGTTTCTATTGCTACCTTTAAAATACTGTCAAACCTCCCCGACTTACAACAGTTCATTTAGTGACCGTTCAAAGTTACAACTGCAGTGCAAAAAAATGACCTGTGACCAACTTTTCACGCTCACGACCCTTGCAGCATCCCAGTGATCACCTGATCAGAATTCAGATGCTCTGTGACGGACTCATATTTATGACGGCGGCGGGGTCCTGCGATCCCCTTTTTGTGACCTCCTTAAGAAGCAAACTCGACGGGGAAGCCAGATTCACTTAACAACTGGGCCAAGAAGTGATTTTAAAAAACGGGGCAAAATTCACTTAACAGATGCCTGGCTTAGCAAACATAAATTTTGGAGCTCGATTGTGGTCGTAACGTTGAGGACTTACCTGTACCGGGTTGCTTTTCCTTTGGGGGGCTTCTGACCCGAAGTTGAGGGTGGGCCAACTTGCTTCTGAGCTGAACAGGCCTGTGCAGTCCTCGGCTTTCT
Organism: Thermophis baileyi; assembly: GCA_003457575.1. Taxonomy (NCBI): domain Eukaryota; kingdom Metazoa; phylum Chordata; class Lepidosauria; order Squamata; family Dipsadidae; genus Thermophis; species Thermophis baileyi. Next base: position 1,149,054 of record QLTV01003469.1, read on the forward strand.
CTCTTAGCTTCCTTGCCTGCTTCTAGGAGATGATGGAGCAGCTTGGCTGGCAAGGGATTGCTAATGCCGATGGCTGCAGATTGGCAAGCTTCACGTGAGGATGGCTGCGGTTCAGCCTGTTTAGATCATAAGATTATTAATTCTGTTTTACCCTTCCAGTCTGACGATTTCAGTTCCTTACACCGTAATGAGGGAGCAAGACGGTACTGGTAGACCTCCACTTACAACAGTTCATTTAGCGACCGTTCCAACGGCACTGAAAAATGGGACTCAGGACCGTTTTTCACAGTTACGACCTTTTGCGACATCCCCACGATCGTGGGATCAAAATCCAGACGATTGGCAACTGGTTCATATTTATGACCGCCGCTGGGTCCCAAGGTCGTGCGATCCCTTAGTAACAGCCGGGTTTACTAACTTATCAACCGCAGTGATTCACTTACCCCACTGTGGCAAGGAAGGTGGTAAAATGAGGCAAAACTCACTTAACAAATATCTCAACAACAAATTTTGGGCTCAGTTGTGGTCGTAAGTCGAGGACTACCTGTATCTTTGGGCCTTGTCTGCTCCTCTTCTATATTAGAGGAATAGAAGTTGTTTTTGATTTTTCCTCATATTTAAATCTTTTGGGTGTTTTTTTTAAGCCTAGATGAAGGGAACCCAACTGGTGATCTTTGAAAATAGATGGGTTTGGTTTAAATGCTGCTTCATCTTCTTCTCTGTTCCTGAATTGGAACAGTTTTTTGTGATTGTGCAGCCATTCATCTTTGGTAAAAAGTTACAATAGATTGTAATTGTCCCCTTCCTTTTCTGACACTTCAGCGCTGGTGCTTGGATTCACAAGCTCTGTGTTCTTTTGTTTAGCCGAAGGTCACGCACCCTCCCCAGTTCAAGGAAGATGATGTCATACTGGCATAAAGCTATCTTGAGAATGGGATGGTTCATTCTGGGTTGAGGAAAATGGCAGCCGTTCCTTGTAAATGAGGTTCCCTTGTTTGTCATTATTTTGGTTGACATTGAATTTGACTTGCCTGGAGAATTTGCTATCTTGGGACGTGCTGAGGGCCGTCAGGTTAGAAGCCTTGAAAAGGAACCAGGGCCATCGGTAATTATAGCCTCGTCTCTCTCTTCCAAAGATGGTGTGAGTTGATTAACAACTGTTGAGGAACAACAAAGGAGTCTTCTTTATTATTAGTGTATTGAGTAGGCCACAATGTGACATAAAATGCAAGATTTGATGAGCTACTGTCCGAACGCAACTGAGCTCTTATATTTGGTGAAGGAACGAGTCACATTTTAAGGTGGGTTCACCCCGTAGCCTAGTCTTTTGAAATGTGTACAGGTAGCCCTCGACTTACGATCACAATTGAGCCAAACATTTCTGTTGCTAAGTGAGACATCCGAATGTAAATCACGTGGCCATGGGGATATTGAAACAGTCATAAGTGTGAAAAATGGTCGAAACTCACTGAAGTGAGTTTTGTGACCTTTCTTGCCACAGTTGTTAACTGAATCACTGTAGTTAAGTTAGTAACACAGTGGTTAAGTGAATCTGGCTTCCCCATTGATTTTGCTTGTCAGAAAAGGGGATCACATGATCTGGGACACTGCAACCATCATAAATAGGAACCAGCTGCCAAGCGTCTGAATTTTGATCACATGGCCATGGGGATGCTGCAATGCTTGTAAAGTATGAAAAACCATCCTAACTAAGTCACTTTTTTCAGTGCTGTTGTAACTTTGGATGGTCACTAAACAAATGATTGTAGGTCAAGGACTACCTGTACCACAACATTTTCCTTTTCTTGGGAGAAGCCTTTGCCTGGATAATAAAAAGGGATACAACCACAATTGAGCCCAACATTTATGTTGCTAAGTGAGAAACTTGTTAAGTGAGTTTTGCCCCATTTCACAACTTTTCTTGCCACATTTGTTAATGAATCACTGCACTTATTAAATTAGTAACATGGTTGTTAAGTGAATCTGGCTTCCCCATTGACTTTGCTTGTCAAAAGGTCGCAAAAGGGGATCACGTGACCCTGGGACATTGCAACTGTCATAAATGTGAGTCAGTTGTCAAGCATCCGAATGTAAATCACGTGGCCATGGGGATGTTGAAATGGTCCTAAGTGTGAAAAATGGTCATAACTCACTTTTTTCAGTGCCATTGTAACTTCGGTCACTAAGTGAACTGTTGTAAGTCTAGGACTACCTGTATATCCCCTAATTCCTTTCATAATGCAGTATTTGCTATTCTTTCTCTTGGACTGTCTCATCTAACAGCAAGGATTCTGCAAATTAGCTACCTCCCTGGTGAGATCTCATGCCTTTTCCTCATAGCGGTCAATTGTAGCCAGGCATTAGATTACTTTGATCACATTGGAAAAAAATTTTTTTTTCCACCGATGGCTCTGAATAATTGAGGATTTGAAAACATTGCAGCAAGTTACTGTGAAAACATTTATAGAGGTAGTGAAACAGACTTGTAAAGACAGGGGAGGGCAACATTATTTTCTTCTTGGAAAGCCACCATGATAGCGCTAAGTTGAAATTGATTTTATTCTTTCCTAGAGAAAATATGTTTTGTTTTCCTTAGCTGAGTACAAGTATGTTCAACTTACAACCGCAATTGAGCCCAAAGTTTCCGTTGCTAAGCAAGACAGTTGTTAAGTGAGGTGTGCCCCCTTTTACAATGTTTTTTAACCACAGTTATTGAGCGAATTTCTGCAGTTGTTAAGTGAATCATGTGGTCGTTAAGCAAATCTGGCTTCCCCCATTGACTTTGCGTGTTGGAAACCAGCTGGGAAGGTTACAAAACTATACTGCAACGGTTGTGAGTGTGAAAGCCAGTAAATAAGTCTTTTTTTTTCAGTGCTGTTGTAACTTTGAACAGTCACTAAACAAATTATCATAAGTCGAAGACTACCTGTATTTGGATTTGCAACTTTTTAAAAAAAAATAATACCATGGAAAGACCTATAATTTCAAGATATTTTTTCTTGTGATATGGAAATTGTAACATAATGTGAATAGCATGGATGGATGTTCCCTGTCGTTTTCCCCATTTTACGACTTTTCTTGCCACATTTGTTAAGTAAATCACTGCAGTTGCTAAATTCGTAACATGGTTGTTAAGTGAATCTGGCTTCCCCATTGACTTTGCTTGTCAGAAGATCGCAAAATATGATCACATGACCCTGGGACACTGCGACCGTCATAAATATGAACCAGTTGCCAAGCATCTGAATGTAAATCACGTGACCATGGGGATGCTGCAATGGTCATAAGTGTGAAAAACTATGATGTCACTTTTTTCAGTTGCATTGCAACTGAACGGTCCCTAAATGAACTGTTCTAAGTCAAGGGCTACCTGTATTGTGACACTTTCCCTGATTGATTTATGGCTAACCTCTACCATATCTCCCTGGACCTTGAATTGGCAAGAAACTGTACCAAATTTGCTGCCCTTATTACTACATAATAAGCTTATGAGCTGATAGGAGATCATTTTCTGCTTAGATTTTCTCTTTTCTGCTGACTGTCAGATTCTTTCATGCTTTGTTTAGGGAGCAGTGTGTGATGGTTGGCCCTGTCATTCTACAGCAGACACAGACAAGTTACAATGGCACTGAAAAAAGTGACTTATGACCATTTTTCACACAACCGATGCAGCATCGCCACGATCATGTGATCAAAATTCTGATACTTGGCAACTGAGTCATATTTATGACAGTTGCAATGTCCCGGGGTCATGTGATCCCCTTTTGCAATCTTCTGACAAGCAAAGTGAGGGACAATGAGGAAGCCAGGTTCACTTAACAACCGTGTTACCAACTTAACAACTGCAGTGATTCATTTAATAAGTCTGGCAAGAAAGGTCATAAAATGGGACAAAACTCACTTATTGTGGAAATTTTGGGCTCCATTGTGCTCATAAGTCGAGGACTACCTGTATAATTGTCGTAGCCCACAGTAGATACTAGGGAGACTAACACGTTTCCTTAAGTTGTGATTCTCAGACGCCATATCCATGAGCTCATCCTAAATACTCTTCTATGAAATTTGCCTCTAACTTAATGGATGGAAACATGTAACAGATTTTAGACACCTTGCAGCTGTCATTGATGCTGTGATTTAGTAGGGAAAAGATGAGTACAGGTAAAGACATATATGTGTCACTATAATAATGGCTGGCGATAAATTGAAGGCAGCCTTATAGAGTCCCAGCAGAAAAAATGATGTTGTAAGGTGTGCTTGTGCCATGGTTGGGTACAAGTAAATAAAAACCTTTTGTGCTTTTTCAATATTGATTACCACTTGGTTTGTGTTACACCGAAACTAGTTTGGAAAAATGTAAACTTTATTTCCTTTCAATGCATTCATCTTTCCATCATCTCTGTATGTTTCAAAACTACTTTCCAAAAATTATCTACTATTTTGGAGCTCCTTTGTACTCCATAGCTTCTGCAAAATTTAGTATTAATCAAATGTAAACGTAAAAAAACAAACTTATTTCAATATAGTAGATAAATAGTTGCATTATGCACATCTTAAATGTGAATCAGAATCCCCAGTTTTATTCTTGGCTTGGCATGCAAGTTCCGAGAACTGAAGGTCTGACTTTTCACTTGTTGGATAACAGTTAAAAGTGCATTGTTGAGAAGGGTGGTTTACTGAAATATTTTGCTGAATGTAGATATTGTATCTGGCAACACAATTTAGGATGCAATACATGAAACCTTTGTAAATTTACGTAACATCTGAGTCCATTGATGCTTGCTTCAAAATGAATGCATTATATTACTCTATTAATTTAAAGTGCACACTTTCAAATTTAAAATAAAAATATTCATATTTTGTTTCTACTTGCTCTTGCCTGTATGATCTTGTCCAGAAATAATATTTGCTTTTCGCTTTGCAAATGTTTTCCAACAGAAAAGCAAAACTTTTGCAATTAGTAGCAAAAGTGTATAAGTAAGAATAATTACTTCTATTACTCTGCAATTTACAAGTGAGGAAAGAGCATATTATTGTAATTAGCTGATTCTTCTGAAGTCATCTAACTTTTGAATTCAGTATAATCCACTTTGATAATGGATGGTGATTTAGAAATTAGGGATTAGGTGTATTGATAGAAAATTGGGCTGAATTAGAACCAAATGTTTATAAACATCAGGTGCTCTTAATGTAGGGAAATATTACGCTCATGTGAAGACATTCACTAAATCGTTCGAGGCACATCTAATTAGGAACTGCACGATAACCAAAACATGGATTAGATGGTCTTTTAACTGATCCAGCAAGCTTTTATGTTTTTAGAATACCTGTACTGTAATGCATAAAGTGAGAACAAGTTGGCAGTTAGGAAAATGTATTTGATGTGAACTGCATGACAATTAGCAATTGGGTGCAAACAAACACAATGTTAAAAAGTTACGATATCTATGTAGCTACTTACCAAGCACATCCCAATTATATTAAAGTAACCAAAATATCTTTACAATCCTCAAGGCATGTCACAACTTTTGAGCACCCCTAATGTTTGGAAATTGAAAGTTGAAAAATTTGACACGCCCTAGCACTGCTTTAATCTCGGTTGCTTTGAGATGCAGAAGTGGTTAAAAAAAAACAACTAAACCAGTGAAACAATATCTGCAGATCAGTTAAAAACCTTTTTTTTACCATTTTGCCACATGAAAGATGTTTTTGCATTTTTATTTTTAACATAGAAATCAAGGGTTAATTTTGGTTAAGCAGCCTTCTCTAAAGTATTAAATATAATGATTTCTTGTCAGTGGCCTGATATATTGCTTTAGTGAAACAGATTTAATGTTGAACGAATAAATCTCATCTAGTCTTTGGATCAAGTCACCTCTAGTTCTTTTAGTCTTATTCATTTATCACTGTTGAGATTTATATCCAAAATGTAAATTGTAGTTAGCTAACTGTGGTTTATAGAAATACATTTTCCAAGTCATAAAAATCAGTGATGGCAATAAGCTGTAATTAAACCCGTGATACACCTTAGTTAGAAGTGGAGCAAAAGATTTTGGTGGCTTGTCTCTGCTTGGGGATCATTTGCATGACACTGAATTTTAGTTTCACATGTGCAGGCAAAGTCAATGGCGTTATTTGCACACCAGACTAAGCATTCTGAATGGTCAGGAAGAATTGTTCCAGAATTGTTCTCCTTTTTTGTTAACCATTGCATAACTCGCTAAGATTTTGGAACTCTGCTAAATTCAGTAAAACAAATGTTTTGAAATGGCTTATTTTAAATTAATTGCAACCAATCTTATGTCATCCATACGTAATAGTTAAACCCAATGCAGACACTTCTTAGTTTCTCTTTACGGTCCTAAAAAGAAGAGTGAGGCATGCATAAACCTGATATTCAAAGCAACATTTGCCTGCTTTCACAAATCGCAATAAACCAAGTCAGGATGAAAGAAGACTTTAAATAAAGTTCTGTAGAGCTGAATAGTTACATGTAGGAGATAACCCTATGTCCGTGATGGCAAACCTATGGCACGCGTGGCACAGGTGGCACGCAGAGCCATATCTGGCGTTGCCCTATGTCAGCTCCAGCGCGCATGTGCGTGCTGGCCAGCTGATTTTCGGCCTTCTGGAGGGCGGGGGGAAGGCTGTTTTCACCCTCCCCAGGCTTCAGGAAAGCCTCCGGAGCCTGTGGATGGCGAAAAATGGCCCAACGGGCCTACTGGAAGTTTGTTTCCGAACTTCTGTTGGGCCCGTTTTTCACCATCCACAGAGTCCAGAGGCTTCAGTGAGGCCTGCGCGCATGCACAAGGGGAGGCCATTGCATTATGGGTGTGGGCATGCGCGCGCTATCACGTGCGTACATGCCCTTTTGGCACCCGAGCAAAAAAAGGTTCGCCATCACTGCCCTATGTGGTAGTTGACTTCAACAAAAATGCATGTGGTTAGGTTTTTTGGTGTCATGTGCTTTGCAGAATAGTAATAGCACTAGCAATAGCACTTAGACTTATATACCGCTTTACAGTGCTTTACAGCCCTCTCTAAGTGGTTCACAGAGTCAGCCTCTTGCCCCCAACAATCTGGATCCTCATTTTACCCACCTCGGAAGGATGGAAGGCTGAATCAACCTTGAGCCGGTGAGATTTGAACCGCCGAACTGCAGCTAGCAGTCAGCTGAAGTAGCCTGTAGTACTGCACTCTAACCACTGCGCCACCTCGGCTCTCTCAATCCATTTGTTTCAAATAAAAATCAGTATACTGACATTTTCTGAAAGTGAATATGACCTAAGTGTCTGGAAGAGGATCAGTTGTCCTTGACTTAAACTACAAGTAGTCCTTGACTTGCAACCATTCGTTTAATGACCATTAAACGAATGGTTGCAACGGCACAAAAAAGTGACGTGTGATAGTTTTTCACACTTATGACCGTTGCAGCATCCCCATGGTCACATGACCAAAATTCAATAAGTGACTCATATTTATGACAGTTGCAGTGTCCTGGGGTCACGTGATCACCTTTTGCGACCTTCTGACCAGCAAAGTCAATGGGGAAGCCAGATTTACTTAATCGTGTTACTAACTTAATGTCAGAGTGTGCACAGCGTGACTAATATCTTGAGACAACCCAGGAGCAAAATACAGTACACAGAGGTTTGTCTTACAAACAGTGGTTTATATACAAGACTTCTATATACATGCATACACATGGTAGGCACATACCAGGCAAGCAATCAATCTTCACCTCTACACGGAGAACTACAATGCAGATAGAACACTACGAGGAGAGTGATACACGAGGAGAGGGAGATACGCCCTCTCATGGCCTCCCTTATATAGACAGCTTCTTAAAGCGGCAGTAACCCTGCTGACTCATCCTCATTGCATCAGCATTTCAGTTTACAGCCTTACATCAGCTGGTCAGCTATTAAATCATCATTACTCTGACACTTAACAACTGCGGTGATTCACTTAATAACTGTGGCAAGAAAGGTTGTAAAATGGGGCAAAATTCACTTAGCAACAAATTTGGAGCTCAATTGTCATAAGTAAAGGACTGCCTGTAGTAGAAACATTAGGGAAATGTGACCATGTAATTATGGAATTCGTATAATACTAAGAGAGATTACAAGGGAGCAATGTCAAATGTAAATTCTGGACTTCAAGAAAACCATTGCTTTTACTATAGTGATGAATAGGACTCTCTGGTGGGAGAAGCTAATGTGTAAAGTGCTCATGGTATGCGGGTGAGGGCGAACCTATAACATTTTTGGTAACACACCAGGCCTCAGGACCCTCTGGAAGTTGTGCGAGAGGACTCTGCTCTCATGCAGCCTCTGGAGCAGGGGTGTCAAACTTGATTTCATTGAGGGCCACATCAGAGTTGTGTTTGACCTCGGGCTGGGGGGCTGGGGTGGGCGTGGCCAGCTCGACATCACTCGGGGTGGGGGCACCTGTGGTGGCCAAGTGCTAAGGCAGGATTTCCCTCAGACCCTTCCTCCCTCATAATCTTCC
>QLTV01003469.1:1157782-1207216 GCA_003457575.1 Thermophis baileyi
TGGGGCCCCCCCCCCCCCAAAGAGGGGGCGGGGGGGGGGGGGGGGGGGTTGCGCGCCCCCCTGGGCCCCATTTTTGGCCACGATGGCCTCCTGCAGCCCTCCGTTTTCGCTGGCAGAGGCACCGTGGGCCGGTCCATCGCTGTTTCCAGGGCAGCCCTGCGGGCCGCATCCGGCCCTCAGGCCTTGAGTTCGACACCCCTGCTCTGGAGCCTCCAAAAAGCATGTGAGAATGGGGCAAGCTTTCCTTCTCCTTTTGGAGGCTGCAAGGCCATACAAGAGCCTTCTCCAAAGTTTCCAGGCCTGGTGTGACCCACAGCTGACTCAAATACACATTTTTTTTCTGACCGGAAAAGGCGAATTGAAAAATATTTACAATTATGCAAGCTTTTATTTATTTAACAATAAATTGAAATAATTTAATTTCTTGTTATGAATGGCTTCTCTTTTCTCTCGGAGTTTGTGTGTGTGAGACAAGACACCCCAGCGGAGTCAAATGAGGCATTTTCTGAATTTTTTGACACACTGAGCTCAAAAGATTCACCATCCCCATCCGCAAACCACAGGTTGAGAACCACTTCCCTATAGCAAGGAAGTTGAATTCTAGTAGTCCTTGTGGTGAGTGTTTCCTGACTTGGCTTCAGAGGGCTGACAAAATGCATATAGAATCATAAGGCTAGACGGGACCTCGGAGGCCTTCTAGTCCAACCCCCTGCCTATTTAGGCAGGAGTCCTTATAACCATCCTTTCCCAACAATCTGTCAAATGGTCGTCCAATCTATTTTTTGAAAACCTCCAATGATGGAGCACCCACAACTCAGGGAGACAAGCTATTCCACTGATTCATTGTTCTCCCTGCAGAAAATTCTCCCTGTCAGAAATTTTTTTCCTTATTTGTAGGTTGGAACTCTCTTTTTAACAAGCTTGCACGCATTACTTCTTGTTCTGCCCTCTGGTGCTTTAGAGTATAAGTAGATCCCTTCTTCTCTATGACAGGCTAAATATTCCTCCTGCCCCCAACAAATGTTCTTCTGGCCTCTCCTTCTGGCACATGCTCTGAATCTTTGTCGATCCTTTTTTTGGCTGTACTTGTGTACCTTAGCCAGTTATCCTTTGGGCGAGTCCTCTGATTGCCTCACAAATCTATTGTTGGGAAAGGATTTAGTCTTCATGGAACCTTTAACTGTGGCCTTCTTTAAAAAGATATGGATGTGCTTGTGGGTAGGAGAACCGTTGTCCTATTTTGAAACATTTTATAGGGCACAGGGTTAGGTAAGGGTAGAGGTGGGCAGATTGTAAGGAGTGAATCCATGGGGAAATTAAAAGAAGATGGATAATGATAATCACACTAAAAGTTGCAGTTGATACCGTACCACCCAAAGGTGCTTTTTCTGGAGGCAACTGGACTTCCTTGTTTTTTCTTTTGAAGATGTTTCGCTTCTCATCCAAGAAGCTTCTTCACCTCTGACAGGATAGTGGGGAATGGAAGGGTTTATATTCCTTGCAGACAGCTGGTAATCTGCATCTTTTTAGCCAGTTGTTGAAGCAGTTGGAGGTTTATCTGTGTCCTCAGGGTCACCTGAGGAGTGCTCCTGGTTCCTGTAGTCTGCAATTTTTTCCTCTGGAAATCCATTCCTACTCCCACACCATTCAAAGGGTGTTCATCCCAAATTGTATAGCTAAAAGTCTCTAGAGATTCTCAGTCATCCAGGTCATGGTTGTCCCAAAGGTGCTTTTTCAGGAGGCAACTGGACTGACTTGTTTTTTCTTTTGAAGATGTTTCACTTCTCTTCCAAGAAGCTTCTTCAGTTCTGACAGGATAGTGGGGAATGGAAGGATTTATATTGTTGATACTAAAAATGAATGGGTTGGTCAGCTTTCGACTTGCCACTAGCTGCACCCGATTTCTGAAAATGTCGTTCTGTAATTCTTCTGTCATTGAGATGGCTAGCATGAATAGATGTTGAATGCCAGCTCTACGGTTAACCTATAACACAAACAATAATAAAGAATTATTTCAATCAATATATTTATTTTGATACTGACTGTATACAAGTTACAGGTAGTTCTCAACTTACAACAGTTCGTTTAGTGACCGAAGGTACAACAGTCCTGAAAAAAAGTGACCTAGGACTGTTTTTTTCACACTTCCGGCCGTTGTGTCATTCCCCTGATCATGTGATCAAAATTCAGGCGCCATTTAGGACGGTTGCAGTGTCCCGAGGTCATGTGATCTCCTTTTGTGACCTTCTGACAAGCAAAGTCAATGGGGAATTCATTTAACAGCCGTGTTACTAACTTAACAAATGCAATGATTCACTTAACAACTATCTCACTTAGCAGCAGAAATGCTGGGCTCATAATAAAATCAAAACATTTACATAATGCCTCTTAATAAATAAATAATCATTGTTTAAAACACAGGGCCGGTTTATCTGCAGAGCACTTTTCGTTAAGGACATCTTCCCCTCCTACCAGGTCAGATGGGATGGGCATGCTTCTAGTCCCTTCCCCTAAATATTGCCATCTGATGGGAGCTAGGAAGCCCCCTAAAGTTTGGCGGGCATCTACCCTCCTAGTTTTCCATCTTATCTTATCCCAAGCCGTGAAGACCCAGCTTTTCCCCCAAGTGCTTGGGATAAGATTAACGACTGTACATCAGAAGCTTGACTTAGTGCCCTTTGTTTTTAATGAGTTTGTTTTTAATAGGGTTTTTATGTTGTTTTGATTAGGAGCCGCCCAGAGTTTGTTATAAGATGGCAGCTATATAAATGCTTTAAATAAATAATAGAAGCATTCCTACTAATGAACCAATTGTGCAATTAGAATTTTGGATTGTTACTAACAACTTGCATGTATGAAAATGCAAAAAGCCCATTATAGAGGCTTTTATTGATTGTTCCATACAATTTAGAAGCCACCCATTTCCAAATGACTCTGGGCCACTTAGACTTTTTAAAAGCAAGAAATATAAAGGAACAGATCATCACTCAGAAGAAGAACCATACAGAAAGCAATAAAACTGACAGAAGATTGACAACCCACCTTATTCCAGGGCCTGGGAGAAATATATTTATATATTTATTTGTATCCCGTCTTTATTTTTATTTTACAAACAACCCACCTGCCGCCTTCTAATTTCCCCACAACGATAACCCTGTGATGTGGATTGGGCTGAGAGTAATTTGCCCAAAATCTCCCAGTTGGCTTTCACGACTAAGAAGGGTCTTGAACTCATGGTCTCCTGCTTTATAGCCTGGGGCCTTTCAAAGTTTTTCTGAAAATCAAGGTGGGAGCCATATAGATCACTGGGAAGATATCATTAAATCGTGATTTAAATCGACTTGATTTAAATCAAATCCACCCTGCCCAAAAGCCAACTGGCAAGCATTGGAGTTTGCACAGCATTGGGGTCACATGGATGTACCGAAGAATTCCTTTCACTGCATGTTCTGTGGTTGATTTACTCTATTATTCTGTAAATAGAATCATTAGAAATACCTCACTTCTTTTCCAATCTAACAAAAAGTAAGATTTGACAGCTAAAATAACTTTTTAAAATAACAAATTCCATTTTTTTACAACCTGATTGTGCTCAAGGTTAATTTTAAAAAATATCCTAGCTGTATTTTACCTTTCAATACATCACTTTCTTATGTTTTAACTTTACAGGTAGTCCTTCGCTGACGGCCACAAATGAGCCCAAAATGTACTGTATGTTGCTAAATTCGTTTGTTGAGAAATTCGTTAAGTGAGTTTTGCCCCATTTTACGACTTTTCGTTACGTTTGTTAAGTGAATTAAATTAGTAACACCGTTGTTAAGAGAATCTGGCTTTCCCATTGACTTGGCTTGTCAGAAGGTCACAAAAGGTGATCACATGACCCCGGGACTCCGTAACCGTTTTAAATATGAACCAGTGATCAAGCATCCAAATGAAAATCACGTGACCATGGGGGTGCTGCAATGGTCATAAGTGTGAAAAAAAGGTCATGTCACTTTTTTCAAGGGCATTATAACTTTAAATGGTCACTAAATGAACTGTTGTAAGTCGAGGACTACCTGTATTAAATTTCCAGAGCAGTAATCTAAAAACCCATCTCTCTCCATGACTCAGGTGGTAGAACAGAATTTGCTAAGTTTTAATTCCTCAATTTTGTGCTGATTTTTTTTTTATTATTAAATTCCTTAGTTTGAGAAGGCTGCTTTAGACAAAACCTGACGAGATGTTGCAAACCAAAGCAGTCTGCACACTGTAATTGCTTAATTTATTTTATGAAGTTGCCCAATGTAATTTAGAAATTTAATATGTACTAATTACGTTGGGTAACCGCATGAAACAAATTAGGGGCTGGGTCTTTTGAGATAACCCAGATAAATAAAGAACATTATTTATTCTTGTTTTTCTTCCGTCTCTGTATACAGGCCATCTGGAACTCTTTTGCTTTTATGAAAACGTGATGGTGTCAATAACAACTATGCATTAATGAGATACTGAAGGGAGATAAAAACCAACTAAAAGAATGAATAGTGAAGAGGAATTTTATGATGCTGTCACAGGTAAGTTAACACAGTATAAAGTCTAAATTTGTCGGAAACCAGGATCCTGTGTTTCTGTCCTTTGGGGCACACACATAATACTGCTGGGAAGGCAGCTGTCTTAGAGCCCATAACACCTGCTAGGTTCCCTCCTTCCCTATTCCTTATGCCTTCAAATTTTTTTCTTTCACAGAACAAGCCTCTCTGATCACATAAGGCAGAGGTGTCAAACTGGCGGCCCGCGGGCCAGATGCATCACACGCAGGCCACATCCACCCTAACTCCCTTCCTTCCTTCCTTCCTTCCTTCCTTCCTTCCTTCCTTCCTTCCTTCCTTCCTTCCTTCCTTCCTTCCTTCCTTCCTTCCTTCCTTCCTTCCTTATGAAAGTCATTTGACAATGTTGGAGGGGAACCTTAAGGTAGAAAAGTCAAATTTGAATATTAATTTGCATAACATCTGCATAATTTGTACACTGATTTGTGTAACAATTTTTTGAACCTCATGGCACTCATTCTTAAGTACCTTAACTTAGTACCCTAAACTCTAATCATACACTAATTTCGTAACCTTGCCCTTCCCAGCCTGCTTCACACATTACTAGTTTTCTATACAGATAAAATTATTATTTTCTAAATGAGGTTCAATTATAATACAGTTAATTATATGCCTCTCTTCTCTCTCTCTCTCTCTCTCTCTCTCTCTCTCTCTCTCTCTCTCTCTCTCTCTCTCTCTCTCTCTCTCTCTCTCTCTCGAAATCAATTGCATATGAGATTATGAAGATGACTGTTCTTGTTGCTTTCTCACATGCTCTAATAACAGAGTAAGTGCTCCTGTGCTGACAAAAATAAACCAGAAAAGAGCCACTGAAAACAAAAGAGAAAAACTAGCACTCTTGAACACATGGTCATGAATACTTAAAAATACCCACAGCCCAGCATATTTGATGGTCATCCAGAGTCTTGCCATATTATTTTAGACATGCAAACATAAGGAATTAATTGGCTCCTTTGGCTTCTTAAAGCTTAAATCTTACAGGAAGGCAAAACCAGATGTCCCTTTTCTTGTTACCACATTGAAAACTAGATTCTAATGGTAGTTAAATAGCTACGATGGTGGTTAGGGGAAAAGGCCAAAGGCACATTTTTGGTTTGAGATAAGTGGACTCAGAGTTTTGTGGGGATAGAGGTGTAAAAAAAAACTAGAAAAACAGGTGACTGCCATTTTCAAAACTAATAGGGAATACTGGGAAGGCCAAGAGTTTAGCTACAAGAAACTTGCTGTTTAACAATTACTCCGGCTTGCTAGATGTTTTCTTCAGTGGAAAAAAATATTATCAGATTGATCATCTTGGAAATATACCAGAACAGAGGATTCTCTCCTAATTGCAAATAATTACATTATATATATCCCAAAACATTGGGAATTACCACTTGCAAAATAAGAGTGCTATTTTGCTTTTTCTCCAAGCTCTGTAAAAATAGTTCTGTGAATAACAAAGTATATACATAAAATATGTTCTAGCTATTAACAGTTCCGTATAAATGCCAGAACAATTTTAAACATTTGCCATCATTTAATTACACTTCTACCTCCCATGATGGGAAAAAAAGAAGATTTTCAGCAGTTATATCAATGTTTTTCAAACTTGGCAACTTTAGGATGCCTAAACTCTCAGAATTTCCCAACCGTCATCACTTTCTTCTGTTCTAAGTTAGGCTGTAATTGGAACACTAAAGTAAGTACCTTCTTGGAGTGTGTCAACTGGTCATAACTCAAGGACTACCTGTAAAATTGGATCCGGTCACGTGATGTTACATATCATTTGTTCTGTTCAAGTTCTGCATCCACTTAATACGATTCCGAAACGCAACAAGTTAAAGACTCGACGATCGATTTATTCAGTTTCTGGATTGTATTTCAAAAACAGTAAAAATAAGTGCTCACAGTTGTTCTCAAGGTTGTGTTAAAAGCTTTTCAGATTCAGCCAGGTCTCTGAAAGTTCAACTTTGTTTTTGTAATTCTTTCAAACCTATGTGGCTGATTAGAAGATATGGCAGCCAATGAGGTGTTTCTGACTGTTTCAGAGAGTCTCAAGAGCCGAGGTGGTTAGAGTGCAGCACTGCAGGCTACTTCAGCTGACTGCTAGCTGCAGTTCAGCGGTTCAAATCTCACCGGCTCAAGGTTGACTCAGCCTTCCATCCTTCTGAGGTGGGTAAAATGAGGACCCAGATTGTTGGGGGCAATATGCTAACTCTGTAAACCGCTTAGAGAGGGCTGTAAAGCACTATGAAGCGGTATATAAGTCTAACTGCTATTTCATGTTTGTTTCATTAAAGATTAAATCTTGAGGAATTATTGCCTCTCCATTGATCAAGCCCATGCAGTCCTAGGCTGCATCCACAGAGGGATAAAATCAAGATCACTTGAAGTGTTAATACTACTTAATACTGCTTTAGTAAGATCACACTTGGAATACTGCGTCCAGTTGTGGTCACCATGATACAAAAAAGATGTTGAGACTCAAGAAAGAGTGCAGAGAAGAGCAGCAAAGATGATTAAGGGGCTAGAGGCTAAAACATATGATGAGCAGTTGCAGAAACTGGATATGTCTAGTCTAATGAAGAGAAGAACTAGGGGTGAAATGATAGCTATCTTCCAATATTTGAGGGGCTGTCACAAAGAAAAGGGGGGTCAATCTATTCTCCAAAGCACCTGAGGGCAGGACAAGAAGTAACGGATGGAAATTTACCAAGGAAAGATCCAATCTAGAACTAAAGAGGAATTTCCTGACAGTGAGAACAATTAACCAGTGGAACGGCCTGCCTCCAGAAGTTGTGGGTGCTCCAACACTGGAGGTTTTTAAGAAGAGATTGGACAGCCATTTGTCCAGAATGGTACAGGGTTTCCTGTTTGATCAGAAGATCTACAAGCTCCCTTCCAACTCTGTTATTCAAATTTTTTCTATGTATGCTTTAGGTAATTTTTTTAAAAATAAAGTAAACTATATATTTTTTTCACCTTGTGAGTCCACAACTCTTTCTGTTGTTTTTGTTTTGGCAGGATCATCCTTCATTCTAGGAAAGTTTTCATTCTAGGAATTATAATTTCCTGTTTGGGGAAAGTATTTGCTTTCTCTTTGTGCTCAGTTTAAGGTTTATACCCCACTGAAATCTTGACAGAATTGAGATCTTCTTTATTTGAGTGATTGGTGAAATCAGTCATCAATATTTTAGGTTACATATGGAGATCCTTAAATTGTAGGATGATTTTACCTATGTGAGAGTTGTAATGTGGCTGAAGAATTACCTATAAATTTTTTGAGAGTACATTGCAACTCTCATAATACAGGTAGTCCTCGACTTACAATAGTTCATTTAGTGACTGTTTGAAGTTTCAATGGCACTGAAAAAAGGGACTTATAACCATTTTTCACACTTATGACCATTGCAACATCTCCATGGTCACATGATTTACATTCGGATGCTTGACAACTGACTCATATTTATGATGGGTTGCAGTGTCCTGGGGACATGTGATCATCTGTTGCGAACTACTGACCATCAAAGCCAATGAAGAAGCCAGATTCACTTAACAACCGTGTTACTATTTGAACAATTGCAGTGATTCACTTAACAAACGTGGCAAGAAAAGTCGTAAAATGGGGCAAAACTCATTTAACAAATTTCTCATTGAGCAACATAAATTCTGTGCTCAATTATGGTCGTAAGTAAAGGACTACTTGTATTACTTTGCAAAAGTTTAGTTCCATTGAAGCAGTAGAAGATTATCATAGCATTTTATTAGATTATTTCTGACCAGTTTATCTTATTTGGCCGGGCTTCCACCGATGCTTCTAAAATTCCATGTTTGCTAAAGTCTTGGAAGAATTAACAGACATTCCTAAGCTGATATCATATTTATTTATATATAAAACTGAATAGATGAAATAGATAACAATTATCTATGTAGCCATTGGAATCATAACCTTGAGTGTCCTTTTTTTAAAAAAAAAACACCAGTAAATTGACCCCGTCTCTCTGAAGGGTTAAGACCAGTTTGGGAAAGTCAGCACACTGGTTACTCCTGATTTTTATTTTCTTTGTTTCTCAAAACATGTTTTCGCCCTCATTGAGGCCACGCTATTACAAACCGAGGAGAAAATACCATTAAGTTCCAACACATTTAAAAAAAAAAAAACAACCTATTCCAGAAAAATCTGGAATTAAACTCGTTGAGTTAGCTTCTTTATAAATAGAGACGGTCTTGTTTTAATTACAGAAGAGCGTGAAGAGAATGAAACTGGCATCTGCCCTCTCATGTGGTTTAAAACCCAGGAATAGATTTTGCCACCCTGATAAACTGGTAAAGAGTTGGCTTTTTATGACGCGGCACCTCGGTTTAATTTCTTCTGGCTGTTGTTGATTGTATCTCCCTTTCTGCAGAGATTGCATTGACTGAAAATAAAAACACATTTGCACTACTGAAATAGCCGGGCGTAATAATAATAACATTGACTTATGTCATCTAAAAAACGAATGCGTTAGTGGTGTTCTTGACTCTGAAAGAAACTCTACAATGTGTCAGGATACCCAAGTCATGACACTCTCCGTTGGCATCATAACATCCTCCATGCCAAGGACTCTTTGTGGAAACTCCTCGTGATGATGATGCGTCAAGACTGCTTTCAAAATGACATATTTAACTCGGAGGCACTAATGAAAGAATCCTTCCTTGCTGCATTGCACCTCTTAATAATCAGCTGGGCGGTGTAAACAGGGCAGGGAGGGTTGTTTGCTTGCTTGCTTGCTTAGAGAACAATTCCTGTGCTTGAGTTTCTAGGTGGAGATTTTTTTTCTTCCTCCCGGATTGTTGATCTCAAACTGTGAGCTTTGCTTTGCTAAGAGGTTGGACCTTTCGCTCAGGAATTCTTGACGGACGATTGACATTTGGGTTGAAAATCTTTCTCTTGTGAGAGAGCAAGAGAGTGGCTTTATTTTCTATTTGCAGCGTTGGTGGTGGTTTTTTCCCCTTGTGTCCATAAAAACATATCTCCTTGAGTGTGTGTGTGTGTGTGTGTGTGTGTGTGTGTGTGTGTGTGTGTGTGTGTGTGTACACACATACAGGTAGTCCTCGATCTACGACCAGAATTGAGCCCGAAACTTCTGTTGCTAAGTGAAACATTTGTTAAGTGAATTTTTGCCCCATTTCATGACTTTTCTGGTCACAGTTGTTAGGTGAATCGCTGCACTTGTTAAGTTAGTAACACGGTTGTTAAGTGAATCTGGCTTCCTCATTGACTTTGCTTCTAAGAAGGTTGCAAAAGGGGATCACATGACCCCAGGACGCTGCAACTGTCAAAAATATCAATCAGGTGCCAAGCGTCTGATTTTTGATCATGTGACTGTGGGGGTGCTGCAACGTTTGTGTGAAAAATGGTCGTAAGTCACTTTTTTCAGTGCCGTTGTAACTTTGAACGGTCACTAAATGAACTGTTGTAAGTCATGGGCTCTGTGTATGTGTGTGTATACATATATATATTTGTATGTATGTATGTATGTATATACACACACACACACAAACACACAAACACACACACACTTGTTATATATATAATGTACTATTTTTATGATCATTAGTGGAGATGCAGTTCCAGGTGTAGAAGTGGTTCTTTGAAGTGATTCTTGCTCTGCTCTATTTGATCATTTTATCAACATTTCTTTTGCTGTTTATGGATCTCAGTTTCTAATAATATAATAGCGCTATGAGAATCCAATATAAACTGATATTTTCTTCTCTTCCTGAATAGTCTGAGTAACTAAAGTTGGAAATTTGGCTAGTGGTGTAACATTATAATGGTCCCCAACTTCTTTAATAAAAGTTGCATGCAAAAGACTCTAACGTGGCATTTTTCTTATTGCTGAATTCCATATTTCGTTCTGGCTTGTTGTTTAGTAATAAAGTGGCATTTATATAAAATGTCTTATAGAAAACATAGCTAAACTCTGGGATTCAGAACCACTAGATGTGGAGGTGGCCAACAACTAAGATAGTTTTGTAGGGCCAGCTTAAGAAATTCATGAATGCTGTTAGTTTAGATAACTGCATCTCCAGAGCCATAGAGAACATGATTCTTAAATATGAAGTGTGGAGTGAATAAATGGAAGAAAGTCATCAGTCTTCTACCAATACTTGTGACTTTCTGAACGTTTCTGTCCAACCATAGCGTGCTAGACTAGTTGGGCTCTTATCTTCTCAAGTGCTTCTGAAAAACATGTTTGTGTATAAAATATGGAAACTAATGATTAGGTCAAAGAACTGCCCATGTTTTTCTGGGGTTGCAGTTGATAGGGCTTGGTGAGTTACATTCCGCTGAGCATATTAAATTGTAAGAAATACATTCATGTGTTTATTTATTTGGCTTTGAACTACCGTAGAACTTACTAAAAGTATATGTAATTGCAAGTTAGTAGTAGTAGTGTATTGTGTGTGGGTAAGGTATATATTTTTTGCCTTAAGTATGTTCAATTATAAGGGTTAAGTTTCCAGAAGGATTTTGACAAACTGAAAAAGACTTTGGATTCTGACGTTGTTTAAATGAAAGACCATATCTGCAAATACAATTGGGCTATGATTTTTGATTACTTTTTAATGTTACAGATACTGAACTATAAATCTTTTGGAGTCTGTTCTCGTGTGCCTTGTACTTTCTTCGATATCAGGAGAGCATGGACTATTTGTTTGGTTTATGATTAACATTATCTTTAACCATTTATTGTTATAGTACATATATTTTATAATTTGTGACATACATAGCCTGTAGAGAAACAGATCTTTCTTCCCCTAGTTCTGTGTAGCTCCCTTCTTAGTTACCTTTAAAATATTTGTTGATTTTTTTTTTTAAAAATCATCACCTTGCGCATTGGCTTTTATGTGGCATTTAAATATAAGTTACTTCATTTCAAAGGGTAGTCTCATTCCTTTTATAATGTACTACGATGACTCAGGCTGGCTCACCTTCCTGAATCACCTGGAGGTGGAGCTTAGTCAAATGAGGACTGCTGTTACTTTTCAGGATGTGGAAGAAGAAGAAGACTTCTAAAAACAAGCTTGCTCGTAAGTCACCATTTCTCACGTTGTTTTTAATACCAAAGACACCGTTTCTTACAATCTACCGAAGCACATTCAACTCAATTCTGAGTGGATTATGCTGTGAAGTGTTTGCTGTTTAAGGAGTTAAAAGGAATGCTGTTGTTGCAATGGATGATAAACATCTCAAGAAATCGTATGAGTTCTTGCGTGTTGCCACTCCATCCTTCAGTAGCCATGAAAGCCAAACCCAGCCTTGATTGTACATTTTTTAGTTTACGGTTAGATTTTCTCTTCTCTTCTGCAAACTTTGCTTTAGGTCTTCTCTTGTTGTTTGAAGTTTGAACTGTGTGAACAGAGAACACCAATACTGTATTCTTTTGATTCAGCTCCTTGCCATCCGTTGTCTTTACTTTTCAAATGATAAGAAACTAGATAGAATCCAATCATGGTTTCTCCAGCATTATATCTGTTTTGTATGCGCAAGGGACATATGTGAGTGAGAAGAAGTTGGTTGGTTTTTGGGGGGAACTGTGCTTTTTGTTTATTTGTGAACTTTAATTTGGTTTCTTCCTTGTTCAGCTCTGTAATTAACTTTAGGAATACAAATATCCAGAACATGGATAATTACGTTTAGCAATTTTATATGCAAATTAACCTTTGAAAATTTATCTCTGTGGCTATTAATTGAAAAAATTAGTATTATTGTTGGCTATATGGAAGTTTGGGGTAACTTAAGTTTGCGTAAATAGGAGTTTTAAATTAGTATTGATTAAATATTAACCAAGTTACCAATTATTATTAAATAACTAATATTGTTATAATTGTTATTATAACATTATAGTTGTTATAACCGATAGGAAGGCAATGTAAAAAAGTGAATTATAAAAACAGAACATATATGCTGATACGGAAGGCTATAAAACTACTCTACATTGTTATGTTTGTCTTGTTTATCTTGTTTTTTCTGTTTTTGTTGTTTTTTGTTTTTAAAGGTGAAAAATGTTTAATAAAAACGATTAAAAAAAAAAGAGGCTAATAAAGTTAAAGTTAAAAAAAAATAACACTTGCCAAAGTACTTATGTTTTAAGGTCCACACACACTTGGTCTAAATATTTGATATGAAGAAAAGGATATAACTTCTTTTTGAGGGCCCTTCCAACCCTCCTTCTGAATTTTAATATATTTGCTGAAAATTGGTGCTATAGTTTCCTACAGTTTTAAGGAGAGAGATACAGAAGTGATATATTGCAAGCCATATTATAGACATGATTCTAAAAACATCCTCCCACGTATCTGGAAAATCCCAACCCTGTCTAGTTTGCATAGTGCCCTACTCCTTGAATCCCTTGGCCTGAGGACATTGAGAAATCGCCCACCCCGAAGTCTGTGTTATATAAATAATGATAATTAGATAGGTAATGAAGTGACATCACTTATTTAGTTTTCAAGCTTCAACAAGACTTGCAGAGGACTGATGTGGATAAGTTCTTTTTTTGAAACAGTTGCTGAAAAATAGGGTCATACACCTTTAGACTGTCCACGATATGTGACTTTCTCAAGCTTATTAGAAAGTCTTGCAGTCCTTCAGATCCTTTACTGGTATGTGACTCCATGCCCGCAATATAGAATGTGCTGTAGGGTCGTTGGCAGAGGTGGTATTCAGCCGGTTCAGACCGGTTCGGGTGAACTGGTAGCGGCGACTGCGGGTGGGCCCGCCCACCCGCCCGGATGTAATGCCGCCCTATTTAGCCACGTTTTGGATGCTGGGCGCATGCACGGAAGGCGCGCGCGCAAATAAAGTGCATGCGCGGGAGGCTGTGCGCATCTGCGGAGGCTCACATTTGCGAACCTGTAGGGAAGGTAAGTGAATACCAACCCTGGTTGTTGGTGGTCTCTGAGTAGAGTGGTTTTAATGCAGACATTTCATTGGTAATGAAACTTAATGCATCAAGCTCAGAGAGCACCAAGGACCCCGTAGTTCAACCCTGAGCTACAAACATTCTCGTCTTATCAATGTGCTGGAGAGATATTTTTGCTACATATCAGTACAGCACCAGTTTGTGTTTCCATACCCCCAAAGACGCAGGTTATTTTTATAATTCTTAAAATTTTTTTTGAATAATGTTTTGTTTGATTTGTGTACCCATATGGTGTATGTTACAATAGCAACATTTTCAAATGCCTTCCATATATTTCACATGTACATTAGAAGCAGCTCTTTTAACACCTATACAGGCTCCCAATGGACGCCATTATTATTATAATACTAAAGTTAGGTATTGTGATACCTTGGGATCTGATTATCATTAGATAATTACAGTTGCAGGAATGTTTTGATGTGGTGGCCCAAATTAATGTGTGACATCATCCTTTACACTCCCAAGGGGAATAATAGTAAAACAGGATTTCGCCACCTGTAACTCTTTTTTCAGAGCTGATGCTTCAGTTAAAGAAACCCTAATCCTTTACTTCTCACAGTCTGATTAATTGATGGATCAGTTGATCCTTGATCAATAGACATCAGGTATGAGGAAAACACGCTGGACTTATCCTAATGTAATTGGATTGCACCAGGGAAATTTGTTCATATAACAGAGCAGTTTGTTCTGGCTGTGCTGGCACAGTGGTTAGAATGCAGCATTGCAAGCTAATTCTGCCTACAGTCTGGAGTTCGATCCTGACTGGCTCAAGGTTGACTCAGCATTCCATCCTTCCAAGGTCAGTAAAATGACGAGTCAGGTTGTTGGGGGCAATATGCTATCATTGTAAACTGCTTAGAGAGGGCTGTAATACAGAGTGCTTATTGGTATTGTATTATAGCCTGCTTTGTTTTTTAACATTCAAAGTATTTAAACTTGTAAAATGTGTGATGCACATGTAATGGTCACTACTTAAAATAGTCGGAATTTGTACGTGCCTCCATCTGATTTACATTGCATGGTATAATTCAATAAATCTGGAGGACGTGAAAAACTGACATTATTCACTATTGAAAAATAAGCAGTTTGAAGCGGAAACTAATGTTCTTGTTTGAGCATATTAGAGAACAAAAATGTGTCTGGTCATACGTCTCATGAACGCCAGTTGTGATATTTCTACGGTATAGCAGGAGCTGATCATGACCTTAAATCCAGATATTGTACAGTATGTGCTAATATTTCTCCTGTATTGCATCAGAAATTCTTTAAACCAAGATACCCACTGGTTTTGTGCATAGACTGTGTCAGGAGGTCTGTCAGGCCTGGAAACCATCTTGAGCATTGGATCTTCAGGCCTGCCAAGTTTTAGTGCTGTGGCAAATTGGGAGGGGGGGAATGTGTGAGTGGGGAGATATAGTCAAAATAACATTCCTTTCTCCGAGAGTCAAGGTCACTCTGCCCTGCACCTGGAGGGGTGTGACTGGGAGGCATCTCCAGTTGGGAGGGTGCATTGATTGGACGATGTGATGGACATGTGGGTGCTGGGGCAGGGACTTGAACTTTCTTTTGGGTGTGGAAAACCGGAAGCTTTCAGATTCGGGTTTTCCCAGATGTGCCAATATGACATCTCTAATAAAATGGAACTTTGAGAAAACTCAAGCCTCGGAGTTTTCTTTCGTTGGGGGTGTTACTTGTAATCCTATATACATGATAAACTTGGGCAATATTCATATTTGGTCATGGATCAGAACTAAGTGGGACATAGGGACATGGTTGGAATGCGAGAATATACCATGAAAAGGTTTGAAACAATGGGATGGTTTCCCTAAAAGAGAATTTTATTTATTTCTTTAACATCATTGCCTGTTGCATTAAGTCTTAGCCGTCTGCTGGTTATGTGTTGGAATGTTCTTTTGTCCATAAGTGTCTATGGAGATTCTCAGTCATCCAGGTCATGGTTGTCCCAAAGGTGCTTTTTCAAGAGTTAACTGGACTTTCTTTGTTTTTCTTTGAAGACGTTTCGCTTCTCATCCAAAAAGATTCCTCTGCTTTGACTGAATGGTGAAGGATGGAAGAATTTATATTCCTTGCCATCTTAGCACTCCCTGTGAGAATCATTGAGGCCACTTGGAGGTTTATCTGTGCCCTCAGCATCACCTGAATAGTGCAGATGAGTGTGGAGCCTTCTTGGAACTGCTGAAAGGACTGTGTTGAGATAGGTGGTATCGTATCCCTCATCTTCTGTTGAGAGAGGGTTGTTCAATTTTAACATAGGTGGCCTCTTTGAAACCAGCAGTCCTCTCTATTTAGAAGGTGGACTTCGCTGTCTTCAGAAGAGTGGCCTCTGTCTTACAAATGCAGATGGACTGTTAAATCTTGTCTTGATGGGTTTGTTCTCCTATGTTGTGCCATGCGTTTGTGAAGGGGTTGTTTTGTTTCTCCAATGTACAGATCTGCACATGTCTCACTGCATTGTAGTGCATTTTTGTCCACAAGAATGTACTGATAAGACCTAATAGGTCTCAGAAAAATACACAGTACCAACTGACTGTATATACTTACCCATATGCCCTAGAATACTCTGAACCTCTTCTGTCAGATAGAGAAGAATGTGAAAGTCTTTCATAACATAAACGTCATTTAATTTGTTTTTGCTGAGTTTTAAAGCATGATTGAGAACAGCTGTTCCTTATCACATACTCTGCAGATCGGCCTTTCTCAACAGCAGTCCCATGTGGAGTCACTAGGGGTTACATAAGAGATTGTGATGGGGAAAAGAGCTCATAACATCATTTTTTGAACTTCACACACCACATAACAATAGTGCTTGCAGTGGTGGGACTTCTTACGAGCAGCAACTCAGCTGCCGAGTTGCTGCTTTGCTGTTGTGGTAAATGTTGTAAAACAAGGTCAGAAGTAATTGTGAAATGTTCTTATTTTTTTAATAATTTTTATGCAGGGGGTCTCTGAGTCCCTGAACATCATTTTGTGGGTTTCTTGAGGGTAGTGTGATGGATTGTGCCTCTGAACGGGGAGAGGTTGTATGATAGTGAAGAGTCAGTTTCCCAAGAAAGAGGTAGCACACTCCATGGAGGATTGTGAGACAAGAGACAACACAGGCCAGAGCTGGATTGGAGACATAGGAAGAGAGTTAGGATAGTTTTTCCCAGGATATATTTGTTAAGGTTCCAGTACTATATATTACTCCATAGGTTTATAGAATACAGGTAGTCCTCAACTTACGACCATAATTGAGCCCAACAATTTCTGTTGTTAAGCGAGACATTTGTTAAGTGAGTTTTGCCCCATTTTAAGACATTTCTTTGCCACAGTTGTTTAAGTGAATCGCCATAGTTGTTAAGTTAGTAACCCAGTCGTTAACTGAATCTGGCTTCCCCAGTGACTTTGCTTGTCAGAAGATCGCAAAAGGTGATCACATGACCCCGGGACACTGCAACCGTCATAAATACGAACCAGTTGTCAGGCATCTGAATTTTGGTCACATGATCATGGGAATGCTGCAAAGGTCGTAACTGTGAAAAATGGTCCTAAAGTCACTTTTTTTCAGTGCTGCTGTAACTTTGAACGGTTACTGAATGAACTGTTGTAAATCAAGGATTACCTGTACATGTGTGCCAGGGAGCTGCTCTTCCGGTTTCCGGTGCTCCTGCGCACGCGAAGACCAGCTGACCAGCGCCGGAACCCGGAAGAGCAACGGGTGATGGCTGGCGTGCCCGGAGAGATGGCTCTGCGTGCCACAGGTTTGATTTGGCAACTGATCTATAGGTTTGATTTGGTAAGATTCTGTTGATATGGTATAAGCAGATAAAACACTGAACTTTGGCTGGATTGTTCTATGTCATCCTTGGGCTGGGCCTGACAGGTAGAAAGGTTACTCTAGAGATATATTACGATTACAACTAGACATAGTTTCTGTGCTGGCTAAAATCTCACTACATCCTGTCCAGAGTTGAAAAGACTGTTTTAACTTGGTCACTGTCTGTCCTTCCATGCCCTTGTTAGATAGCCATACCTCAGTCCCGTACGCATAATGAATATTAAATGAACATTTAATATTCTTTTTCCTTGTACTTTCTTGCTATAGCTTATTAAAATATGGCAGCTTCTAATCTCCTCTTTGCTTTTTTAAACTCTGTAAGCATCATCATATAATTCATAAGCTGTTAACCTGAGACAAATTGCCTATGACTTTGTTTACTTCTCTCCTTCCTTCTCAACTGATATTACCCACATGGCAGAAATAATTGAACCACTAGCCAGTTCATTTACATATTAGTTTGCCTTTCAGGCTTTAGAAAATGAAATCGACATTTTTACTAGATAGCTTGTAATCTAAAGTAAGAGGAACGTGGGTATGTTGCCAAAAACAATAGTAAGGACTGTGCCGACTTATTTGCAGCGGTATATTTATTTTTTGTGTGCTGCTTTCAAATCAGTTGGTGACTGCCTGAAAAAGTCCCTACATTTTTTTACCCCAGGACAATTGTGATGCTCTGGTTGGTTGTGACAAGAGAAGCCGGTTTTTCAGGTAATCACGCATCAAGTCATGTACAGCTTTGTAGTCAAAACAATACTTGAATTGCATCGTCATGTCTGTTGGGATTCCATGCTGGACTCAAAGCCCAGGGAGAATGTGCTGTCAGTGCAAAGTGCAGCACATGGGCTGCTACATGCTGTATCAACTGCAGCTTTCAGGTAGTCTTCAGAGGCAGTCCCATACAGAGCACGTTGCAGTAGTCTAGGTGAGTGATAATGAGCCTGTGGGCAAAAGATCTCTTAGTCACGACTTCCACCTGCTCAACTAGCAGCCACTTCAAAACCAGAAGTCTTTAAAGTCACAGATCTAATCCTTCACGGAAGTGACACTGAGGCTCACACAGATTTCGTAGCTGTTGTGGCCTGTCGGCCTCCGGCCCCTCCAGCAACCGAATTAGAGGAGGAGGAGGCGTGGGAGTCAGGGTCAGCAGCAAGGCAACCTGAGAGCTCCGAGGGGGAAGAGGGAATGGAGCTGGCAGAGAGAGAGAGACAGAGACGGAGCCTGGGCCGTCCGTCAGCCCTCAAATGGAGAGTCAACAGCCCCCAGGTCTGGAGGTGGCTGATGAGGAAGAAGAGGAACAGCTGAGTCCAGTGCCTGACGCGCAGATGCGCAGAAGGCAGAGGAGAGGAGAGCAGTGGAAATCTGTGGGCCGATCCTTGGGACGGAAGAGCCACCGCTGCTAGCGAAGCCCCACCCTAGCTCTGGGGATAAAAGGCAGGGGGCGGAGATGAATAGATGTGGCCGACAACTATTCATCTTCCGGCCGGCTGGACTTGTTAGCTTCTGTTGAGAGAGAAACTTTTTGCCGGGGCTGCCAGCATTCCTAATTAAAGGAATCTTCTGCGTTCACTTCAGAGGGTTTGTCGTGTTTGGGGAGCTGGGTCAGAACAGGAGCTCAGAATTCTCTTGGAAAAATAATGACAGTTGCCATTACTGTGATTCAAGCATCCTGTGTTCTGATGCATTTTGTTTCTTGTGGCAAGAAATACTTGCCTGCGGGAAAAAAAAGTGATCTAATTGGACATCTGCCTGGACCATAGCTGTTTGGCCGAGAAAACAATTTATGTAAAGGAAGCAGCTTGGTGTCGTACTTAAGGGTGCTGACCTAGAAATCAGTAGACTCTGAGTTCTAGACCTTCCTTAGGAATGAAAGCCAGGTGGGTGACTTTGGACCAATCGCCAGCAGACTATGAGTTCTAGTCCCGTCTTACGCATGAAAGCTGATTGGGTGACTTTGGGCCAGTCCCTCTTTCAGCCCAGCTCACCTCAGAGGGTGGTTATTCTGGGGAGAGAGTTTGCCACCTTCGGATATATATAACAAAGGAGGGATAAAAATCTAATGTTAAAGAAAAAAACCCCATACGTATACAACTACACTGGAGTCTTGCACTGTGGCCGTCCCATTTTTTTTACCTGAACACTTCTCCTTTTCCATAATTTTGTTCAGGTAGTCCTCAAGTTATGACCATTCGTTAAGCAACCGTTTGAAGTTACGAATGATACTTAATACTCGGTCCCTAAAGTTAATAGTTGTTGCAGCGTCCCCGCAATCATGTAATGAAGATTTGGTCATTTGGCAGCTCCCCTTAACTTAACAACCGCAGGAGAGCTTCAACCCCCATCTCTGCCCTTTTGCTGCAATTTACAGTGGCACTCCTTTGTGGCAGTTCTGGGGCTGAAGTAGAGGCCTTCGGCAATCTCAGCTGGCCACCACTGTCCCCGGGCTTCTGCTTTAGCTATGGTTTTATCACCACCACAGGAGTTGCTTCAAGCTCCGTACCATGGCCAGTTTCCCAGGGTACCAGTGCAAGACTCCAGCCGGCCCAACCTCCCTGGACTCCACTCGCTTGGCTGTCCTGTGCTCTGCCCAACCTTGCCACCCTGCCCTGCCAGCCTTCCGCCCTCTGCTTGCTGGCCCTCTGCCCTGCCACCCCCACCCCCCCAACTGACCTTTGCGATCTCTTGCTGGCCACACCACATCTTCCCGAGGCTGCTTGCACTGTTCAAATAGCATGCGCTGTTCTCCAAATTGCCTTGCCTTGGCATGGCCTTCTCGCGAGGTTTTAAAAGGCCTGAAAAGCCTGCCAAAGCATTGCGAAGAACGGCATCAGAGGTGGGTTCCTACCTGTTCGGACCGGTTCTATAGAACCGTTAGTAACGTGGCGGCCTGGGTCACTGGAACCGGCAGTGACCCAGGCCTGCCACGCCCCCGAGCCTACGGCGCCGCCATCTTGTTTTTTGCTTCTGCGCATGCGCAGCTTTTTTGTATTGCGCATGCACGCCCGCGACCTGCCTGCGCGGCGCATCCCTGAGCGAACCGGCAGTAGGAAAATCCGAAACCCACCCCTGAACGGCATGCTTATTTGGGGAATGGTGCACACTTATTTGGAGAACAGCACAAGTGTGCAGGCTGGGGAAATCCAAGAGTTCAAATCCACACATCTTAAAAGTTGTCAAGTTTGGAAAACCCTGATATAAACTGTCCTACTGACTCTAGGAACCTAACTTACCTATTTTAGATGGTCTACGTTAAGCAGTCGCATAAAGGAGTAAGCATAATCAAACCCAAAAGAATGGAATGTATGGTTCTTCATATTGGAGTAGCACGAAAAATTCAATTTATGACATTTAAACGTGCAGTTCATATGCGTAGAAGTACTTCGTGCTTGCTGCTTTCCATGACTGTATTATTTACAGGGCAGCCCCCAGGGTCCTGTGATATGTTTCAATATGGTCCACTTTATTTACGCAGGCTTTGATTCCGATAATTCTTCAGGAGAATTTTCAGAAGCAGTTCACAAAGTTGATGTGGATGATCACCAGAGTAACAGGACTGGAAAGCACAATGGCGATGGGCCAGTACAAGAGAACGGAATCAAGAAACACAGGTACATTCTCTGAAACTGACCAAGCAGGGCCTCACATTAGTAAAATAGTTGCTTTGGTTGGGAATTTTTACTAAGGAGACTGTGTTTTGAGAGTGAGCAGTGTGTAGACTTCATACCTGTGTATGAAGAACTATTTTTTTTTTGCTTTTTAATTCTCTTAATACTTAAAAATTATTAGATTGATATATAAACTACAGTGAGTGAAACAGAGGGCAGTTTAGGAGGGTTTTCCAACAGCACTGGTTGATTCTGAAGTTCATCGTCAAAATGGGAAGTGGGAATGCTACACTTTGAGAATCATGTTCCACAAACAAACTAAAAAATACAATGGTACCTCAGTACCCATCGGTAATTCGTTCCGGAAGACGTGACGAATTCTAAAACCGACCAGTACCTAGAAAATCATGAGACTTACTGTGTGACCCGCTATTTCAGTGAAGAAATAGCGAGTCACAAGGCAGCCGACATCAGCAAGTTCTTCCTTACACGTCAACTACCGGGAGAAAAATGAGTGCCAGGAGAAGATTCCTGCTTCAAAATATGTTGAATACTGAATTCGACAAGTTTTGAAGCAGTCGAGTGCTGAGGTAAACTGTAAGTCCTTCATCTTTAGTTGGATTAAATGAATAAAAGTATTGATTTTAATTACTTAGTTGTGTGATGGTTTTTTTTCATTCCAGAATTATCTAAAACAGTGTTTGTCAACTTTGGCAGCTGTAAGATGATTGACTCCAACTCCCAGAATTCTCCAGCCAGCCATGTTGGCTGGGGGATTCTGGGAGTTGGACTCCAGCCATCTTAAAGTTGCCAGCCAAGGTTGAAAAACATTGATCTAGCAGAATGTTTAATTTTAAAGCTGAAGTTCTATTTGGACTTTGTTGGAAGACTCATGTTAGATTTGCTCCCATTTAGTTTTCATTTAAAAAGTGAACTAATAGAAATCTAGTTCAGTTCATTAGGTGATTTTACCTTATTGTTTAAGGTTTACTTTGTGTAAAAAAACTTACCTTTTTCTTGGAGATGAGTCTCATTGTTCTCAATAGATTTTGTACTAAATAATATTTACATTTTCAAATTTTAGAAATTGCTATCATTATGTTTAAAAGTGCACATAGGTTTGCACATGCCATATTCTTCGAGGCAGGATAATGCTCATATACATTCATAATATTGCAAAGATCAAGCTAAAAGTGTTAGAAGAATCTTAGTAAGAATTACTAAGATTGAAGAAATCCAGAAAACAGCTTTGTGTAGTGACCATTGCAGAATAATATTTTATGGAAAGGTAGGGGACCCTAGTATTAATATATTGATTTATTCTTCCTGCAGAACATCTTTACCTGCCCCAATGTTTACTAGGAGTGATTTCAGTATCTGGAGTATCTTAAAAAAATGTATTGGATTGGTAAGTTGCTATGGTATACTAGTATGGTTTGCTTGGCATGTTTGATAAATGTAGTGTGGAAATAAATCAGATGGATGGCAATAAATCAGATGGACGGAGTAATGTAAATACTGATGAATACATACAGAAGGCAAATAAGGGAATGAAGATCTATTACAGTGCTTCTCAGCCTCAGCAACTTTAGGAGCCGTGGCACAGTGGTTAGAATGCGGTATTGCAGGCTAATTCTGCCAACCGCCAGGAGTTCGATTCTCAGCAGCTCAAGGTTGACTCTGCCTTCCATCCTTCTGAGGTCGGTAAAATGAGGAGCCAGATTATTGGGAACAATATGCTGATTCTGTAAACCCCTTACAGAGGGATGTAAAGCACTGTGAAGCAGTATATGTCTTAAGTGCTATTGCTATTGCTAAGATGGTTGGACTTCAGCTTGTAGAGTGGCATGGCTGGCTGGGGAATTCTGGGAGTTGAAGTCCATCTTAAAGTTGCTGAGGTTGAGAAATAGGCTACTTCTCCCTCATAATGGATATAGCATCCAGGAATGGGTTAATCCGTCTGCTCTGTGATTGGACTGAGTGAGCCTGTCAAGTTGTTTAAGTGCCTCCCTTGTTGCTATGCTTGGCAGTTTTGTTCACTCAGTCGCTCTGGACGGTTGTGCCACCATTCCTCTGGGTGTTATTCCAGCTTTATTTATTTCTGGACTTGACTGATTGATTTTTCCTGTCTTTGGAGCTGGTGTGGTGAGTTAGACAGTTTGTTGCCGGGCAGATAGCCGAGCCACAGCTCGGGCTGCTTTAGGTAGCAGGGCTCGCTTATTGCTCAGGGCTGCTGGTTGCAGCTGGGCAGTTTTTTGCTCTTGCGCTGGGATCGGAGTGCTCTAACTAAGCTAAAATTTCAACTTGTGTGCTCAGGGAGCGTTCCGTTATTGATCGCCAGCTTCAAATCAGCCCCTTTGATCCCAGCTGTTCGTCGGAGGTCGCGGCAGCCATTTTGACAGCGTCACGACCGATCACCCTTTTTCCTGTCAATTTTTGGACCTCAGGGACAGAACTTGGACAGATCAGCTTTGCGAAAGGGGTGCCTGGCTCTCTAATGGTTCCTTGACCCTCTGCCTTTGCTCTGGTGGCCCGCAATTGTTGCCACGCCCGCGCAGCAGCCGTTTGATCGGCCAGCGGCCATTTTAGGTGGGAGCAACTGCCACGCTGTCTGCCTGTGGAGACCAAACGGCTCCTTGCGGCCCCTGTGAAGATTGATTACGATTTCGGTCTCCTTGACTGCAAAAAACAAAGGACAAAAAAAAAAAAAAAACCAAACACAAACATAAAAAAAACAAGGAAGAAGGCGCATTGCAAGCGCATTGAGTGGAGTGTGAGCACTCCCATTTTTGCAGTCAGCCACGCCCTGTGGGGCACGGCATAAGTCACCCATATATATATATTCATATGTTTCAGCCTATGGCCGTTTGAGTGGAGTGTGTGCGCCCCCAGGCCAACGGCTAGCCACGTCCCGAAAGGGCACGGCTCTTGCTGACTGGCAGAGCCACGCCCTGCAAGGGCACGGCTATTGAGGCTCGTCCCACTGGGACACGGCCTGACAAGAGGCATTGCCAACTTGCCTTTGGACTGTATCTAACCTTCTTATCAGCTGGCATCTGGCTTCGGTCATTGATTTCACAGTCTCCTTTTTCTGACCGAGGGGTGTTTCTTGCCTACTCAGCGTGAGACATTGCTGGGTGGTGCCATTGAGATGGCATCCAAGGCCTCCTGTTCCACCTCGTCTGGGACTAGAGGCATTGCCAACTTGCCTTTGGACTGTATCTAACCTTCTTATCAGCTGGCATCTGGCTTCGGTCATTGATTTCACAGTCTCCTTTTTCTGACCGAGGGGTGTTTCTTGCCTACTCAGCGTGAGACATTGCTGGGTGGTGCCATTGAGATGGCATCCAAGGCCTCCTGTTCCACCTCGTCTGGGACTGCCAAAGGACATCGTGGTCGTCATAGGTCATCTGACTCTGAACGGCCCACTTCGACCAAGGCACAGCCCTCTACGTCTAGGGCAGCCAAGCCGAGCAGTATTGCCGAGCAGCGTCGCCACAAGAAGTTAGATAAACTGTGTGATAAGGCGGCCTCTAACCGTCGGGATGCCAGTTCCGCCCCGGCAGCAGCAGATTTGAGGTCTCCTACACTTGAGACTGCCTTGTCAACTGTTGGGGATACCAACATGGACACTGTTGCCGCTAACTCCAATTGTCAACTTTGAGGTCCAGGAGGGAGCTTCCTTCCCTTGTCTACAGATGCCGCGGGGACCTCGGTCCAGGGGGATACGGCGCCGGAGGCCACCTTTACTCCCACGGCTGCCAGCCTGTGGCCCTCAGAGGTGTCCGGTTCGGCAATTCCAGCCGACATGAAGGCTATTGTGGCAGAGGCAATTAGGCTTGGAATTGCGGAAGGACTTCAACAGTCCAGGCAACACGGTCGGGACGTTGCCGGCACTCTTTCTAGGCAGGGCTATGACATGGAATATATGGAGGACGACTATGCTCAGTCGGTGGGTCAGGGATTGGACCGGTCGGCTGGAGATGATCAGTCTCAAGTTTCTGCTCGAGACTACAACTCTGACCTGGAATTGTCAGACGATGACGACGTTCCACTTGAGATGCCGTCAGTAGTCGGTTTGTTTCCGATCCATCTGTTTCGACCCCTACTCCATAAGGCCAAAATTGCAGCAGGCTTAGCCCCACCCAATTCCGAGCCGGAGCAACAACAGGCCCAAGATTTGACGGACCCTCTCTTTCTTGAGCGCACGTCAGAAGCTGAGGTGGTCCCCTTGCCAAAAATGTTTGTAGACATTATCGCGAGGCAGTGGTCCTCTCTGGGTGGGGGCCCCAGCCCTTCGTCAGCTGAGAAGAAGCTGTATAACGTGGCTCCAGATTTAGACAGGTCCTTGCAGGTGCCACAGGTTGACGCGCCGGTGGCAGCACTATATGCATCTACCAACTTGCCCGGGGACCCAGCGGAGTCCTTGCGCCCTGACGATCGCCAATCGGAGCAATCACTTCAACGGGCTCACCACGCGGCGGCGTGGGCGATCAGGGCATCCACCACAGCGTATTTCTTGTCCAGGGCCTCTCTCATCTGGCTAAGGCAGCTGATGGATGGGATTCCGGCCGCTGATAAGCGTCTCAAGCAGGACGTCAATAAACTGATGGCGGCTGCCCAACTGACTGCGGATGCCACATTGAATGCGGCACGCTTCGCGTCCCGATCTATTGGGGCTACGGTGGCGGCTCGGAGGCTGTTATGGTTGAAGAATTGGCAGGCGGATGCCCGCCATAAATGGCGCTTGGCCACGGCCGCCTTTGCGGGAGATGCGCTGTTCGGGGAGTGCTTGCAGCCTTTGTTGTCCGAGACTAGGGACCACAGGAAGATATTGCCTTCAGTAACCAGACGCCCAGATTTTCGGCCTGCCCCTTATCCAAGAAGGTCGGCTTTTCGATCAGGTGCTGTGTCTCAGAGGTCTTAGGGTTTCTTCCCTCAGAGGCCGAAACAGCGACAGGACCGCCCTGACAGGGGTCGCCCCTTTAGATCTAAGCGGCCCTTTCGAGGGGGAGGAGGTCGTTCGTTCCTACGCCCTCAATGAGTGCATTTCTGAGTATCCCATCGGGGGCCGGCTGGCCTATTTTGCTGACCGGTGGGATGAGTCCACTTCGGACTCTTGGGTTCGAGAGACTATTCGATCTGGTCTCTCTCTGGAGCTCCTCTCCACTCCCCCGAGGTTTTATCTCCGGTGTCTGGTCTCCCGGGTTCCGGGAATGAGGATCCTCATGGAGACAGCTATTCAGCACTTGCTGGATATCTGTGCCATCGAGGCCGTCCCTGAGGATCAGTGCGGACACGGCTTCTACTCGATTTTGTTCGTCGTACCTAAGGCCTCGGGGGGGGGGTTGGAGGGCGGTGCTCGATTTAAAACGTTTGAACCATTTTGTCATCTACAAACGGTTTAAGATGCACTCACTTTCTTCTATATTGGAGGGCGTTAGGGAGGGCGATCTCCTCTCTTCCATTGACTTGACGGAGGCGTACTTACATGTGCCTATTGTGCCTCTTCATAGGCAATATTTGCGGTTTCAATTTGCTGGTAATCATTACCAGTACCGGGCGATGCCCTTTGGGTTGTCATCTGCGCCCAGGGTCTTCACTAAACTGTTGGCGGCGCTTGCCGCAGTGTTAAGGGCGATTCCCGTGCGTGTCCAGTGTTACCTGGACGACATATTGGTCCAGTCATCATCTACATCTCGGGTTCGAGAGGATATTAAGTCCATGCTCCAGGTCCTGCGACACCACAGTTTCTCCATTAATGTGGAGAAGAGCCATCTCTCCCCCAGTACCAGATTGCTCCATTTGGGAGCTGTGATTGATTCGATGCAGGGTAGGGTGTATCTCTCCCCTGATCGACGGGCCAGTATCCAGGCTTTAGTGTCAAGTATTCTGAGGGACCGGTCGGCGCAGATTTCCCTTTTGTCCACCCTGTTGGGGAAAATGGTGTCAACTTTCTCCATTGTGCCTTGGGCCCGGGGCCACTCCCGCAGCCTCCAATGGTTCCTCTTACCATTTCAGAAGTCCGGCAGAGGCACTTCCCCGGCCAGGGTGCACCTTCCTCCGGAGGTCTTGGCGTCCCTCAGCTGGTGGGGATCCCCAGCTCTTCTCAACGGGGGACTAATTTGGGAACCGGAACGGCTAGTCCTGACTACGGATGCCAGTTTGACAGGTTGGGGCGCTCACATGGGGACTCACATGGTCCAAGGTCACTGGACTGAGCAGGAGCGCAAGCATCCTATCAACTGGCTAGAACTCCGGGCGATTCATCTTGCCCTCAGGCATTTTCAGCCAATGGTGGCGGGGCACCATGTGTTGGTGATGACCGACAATGTGGCAGCCAAGGCGCACGTCAACCGCCACGGGGGCACCAGGTCCCGAGCGCTAATGGCCGAGGCTCGTCAGGTCCCGAGCGCTGATGGCCGAGGCTCGCCGGCTGACCCTCTGGGGGGAAGAACATCTACTCTCCCTACGGGCAGACCACATTTCGGGCGCCGCCAATGTTCAGGCCGATTGGCTCAGCCGGTCATCACTAGATCAAGCCAAATGGCGATTGCATCCACATCTGTTCAGGGAACTGACGGACAAATTCGGGATGCCGGTGATAGACCTCTTTGCATCACCACTCAATGCCCAGATTGGGGTCTACTTCACTCGCTTTGCAGCTCTGGGGGCTATGGGAACCAACGCCCTCCGAATACCGTGGCCCAAGGGTCTTCTCTACGTGTTCCCGCCGCTTCCTCTGATTTCTCAGGTTGTCAGGAAAATCCTGCTCGAGAAGGCGGAGGTCATATTTGTAGTGCCATTCTGGCCTCGCAGACCGTGGTTTGCGGATCTGCAGACTCTCTCTGTTTCTCCTCCCTGGAGGTTATCTCAGAGGCCGGACGCACTCAGCCAGGGGTCACTGATCCACCCGAACCCTCAGTGGTTCAAACTGACCGCCTGGCGCTTGAGCGGGTTGCTCTGAGGAAAGACAAGATTCCATCTGCAGTCATCGCTACCATGCAAGCCTCCCGCCGGCCTTCGACGACCCGCATATATGATGCTACTTGGCGGGCCTTTTGCAGATGGTGCGAGTCGGTGCCCGTCGTTCCGTCAGAGGCGTCGATCGCTAACGTACTCGTTTTTCTCCAACATGGACTGGACAATGGGCTTAGCCCAAACACGTTGCGTCGGCAGATCGCGGCTCTGTCATCGGTCTTGTCTTGCCCGGGATCCGCGTCACTGACTCTTCACCCGCATATTCGTCGTTTCCTGCGAGGCGCGACCAACATCGCCCCACCGATTGTCCATCGCTACCCTACTTGGGACCTTCCCCGTGTCTTGCAGTCCTTGATGGGCTCGCCGTATGAACCTCTTCGAGAGGCCTCCTTGCGTCACCTTTCCTGTAAGGTGGCGTTTTGGTGGCCATTACGTCGGCTAGGAGGGTGTCCGAGTTAGTGGCCTTGTTGGTCAGATTAATTCAGATTAATTTGTGTATTTTTCACTCAGACAAAGTGGTTGTAAGACTGGATCCGGCTTTCCTACCGAAAGTGAATACGTGTTTCCATCGGGTGCAGGAGATTGTGCTCCTGAACTTTTGCCCGCGACCCGTTCATCGGGCTGAGAAGCGTTGGCATACCCTTGATGTACGTCGGGCGTTGCGGATATATATTAAACGGACGGCTGTTTTCCATAAGTCAGAATCTCTATTTCTGTCGTTCCAACCTGCATCACTGGGGCATAAGATATCACCGTCAACGGTTGGTCGCTGGATCCGTTTCGCGATTTCCAAGGTGTATGAATTACAATCTCGACAGCCACCGGCTGCTATCATGGCCCACTCTATGAGGAGCGCTTCTATGTCGGCTGCGTGGGCTACCCAGGCGTCGCTGGAGGAGGTTTGCCGGGCGGCGACCTGGTCTTCGCCTTCGCCGTTCATCAGGCATTATAAGATTGATGTGTTCGCTTCGGCCGAGGCAGCCTTTGGTAGGAGAGTGCTCCAGCAGGTCGTACGGGACTGAGGCTCCAACGTCTGGCGGACTACGTGGCCCCCCCGTTTTTGGACAGCCAGCTTTGGTATGGCCCATTCCTGGATGCTATATCCATTATGAGGGAGAAGGGGCGTTGGTCTTACCTGATACGCCTCTTCTCCAAAATATGGATATAGCATCCAGCCCCACCCGGTTGTAGTCCTTGGACTGTCGGTGGCGTTAGACCGGAGGAATGTTCTGATTTTTTTGGTGGCACAACAGAGTCTGTCGTCTTCGCTCCTTCGTTCCAAACTGCCAAGCATAGCAACAAGGGAGGCATTAAACAACTTGACAGGCTCACTCAGTCCAATCACGGAGGAGACGGATTCACCCATTCCTGGATGCTATATCCATATTTCGGAGAAGAGGCGTATCAGGTAAGACCAACGCCCCATTTGAAATATGTGTGTAAATTGGATAGGTGCACACGTTGAGCAGAATGGATAGATTAAGAAGTAAAAATAATGAAACAGCAGTATAACTAACTGTTCAAAGACTTATGCTGAAAAAAAATTGGCAGCATAATGTGCTGTGGCAGCTGAAATAACATCCCTTCGCATTATGTTTTGTTTGTCTGATGTTTAAGTAGCAGCAAGCTGTAAGGCAGATATCTGGGGCTGATGTCTATTAATTGACAGTTGTTTAAAATTCGCTTGTGGAATCACAGTTTTGTATTTTTTCCCCCTTCTCACTACTTAGGAGCTGTCAAAAATTACCATGCCCATTGCCTTCAATGAACCCCTGAGCTTCCTTCAACGAATAACAGAATATATGGAGCACACATACCTCATTAATAAAGCAAACTGTCATTCTAACCCTCTAGAAAGAATGCAGGTAAGATTTTTCATATTTTGGGGGCGCGTTATGGCTTTTTTCTCCTTCACACTGCATACTTAGTATCATGTAATAAGAATCTTGTAAAGGTAGGGCGGTGTGTGAGGGAAGAAGGGAGGGAGGGAGGGAGGGAGGAGAGAGAGAGAGAGAGAGAGAGAGAAAGAAATGGAGAGAGAGAGAGAACATATAATACGTTTTCAGAGTAGCTAGGTCATGGAAAGCTCACAAAGAAGACTGAAGGCTAGCTGGTGACACTAGTATTTTGTAGCTCTATAAAGCCTCTTCCAGTGTAAAGCAGGGGTTCAGTTCAGGCCAGGAGTGGCAGTTTCCCTATCTGCAGACAGCACCTGGCCGCAGGTCCTCAGAATACCAAGGACTATAGGAGAGATTTCCTGGCTGGCCTGATACTAAAATCCTCTGACCCAGCACTCGGAGAGCACAGGAACTAATAGTCTGAACTTGCCTGGCAAGATTGCTATTGTCTTTGTTGTTTGTTGAAACCTGTATGCCATCTGACTCTCAATACCTCTGGGCAACTCCCAACAATCAAACCAAGAAATTGCAATGCAATCAATAAAACATTAAAAGATAAAAGGTGATAAGTACAATAGGCCATGTGGAATGAAGCAAAAAGTGTCCATTGTTCGTTTGTTTTCCATGCTGTTTTGCTCAGTTACCCAAAGTTACCTTTGCTGTTCCTGCGAGACTTGATTAATTATCTCTATCTCTTGGAGAAGATGTGGGTCTCTATATCTTACTTCAATTAATTTAATTCCCATGTACCCACACTGTTGCAGATTCCCAGGTGATGTGATCCCCTTTTGCGACCACCTGGCAAGCAAAGTCAGTGGGGAAGCCAGATTCACTTAACAACCATGTTACTAACAACTGCAGTGATTCACTTAGCAACTGTGGCAAGAAAGTTCGTAAAATGGGGCAAAAACTCACTTAATAAATGTATCACTTAGCAACTAAAGTTTGGGCTCAACTGTGGTCATAAGTCGAGGACTATCTATAATCAGGGCTTGTTTCTCATTAGGGAAAAAAAGCATCTGCTTCGAACAGCAGACTGTCAAAATTGATAAATTTAAGGCCAAGAGACTGGTTGGCCTGATGTGAGGTTCGATCCTGTATAATAGGAAGAAAAAAACATAGTAAAAATAGTTGTAGGTCTACTTTTTGGAAGTGTGTTCATATGCTCTGAAAAAGATCAAATATAAGTTGGAATAATGGAGGACATTCAGGGAGGAGCTATTCTAGAGGAAGTGGCAATAGGAATCTGTCTAAATCAGCCTTTTTATGAATGGAGGAGCTCTTTCTCCAGTAATCATTTTGTGAGTGCGTCATCACGTAGCACTAAGTGTGCCCACAGTGTTATTAATATTTTCAGGGTGCCGGTCACTCCCAATACTTGGGGGAAACTGGATAGGAGCATTTGAAAATTAACGATAATGTTTAATTATGTTGTTACATTACTAATTAAGAATGCGATTTGTGTTATTTTCTGTTCTGTGGGAGAAATTCTTACCCATAATGCATCTTGCAGGCTGTTGCTGCTTTCGCGGTGTCTGCTGTCGCCTCTCAATGGGAGAGAACAGGCAAACCATTTAACCCTCTCCTTGGAGAAACATATGAATTGATCAGGTGAGGCTACAGTCTTAATTTCACTTTTTTCAATGTGTCACATACGTCCTCTGCTCCTGGCCCAAAATAATGCTTCCAGTTTGGATTTTGTGAATATAAATATTTAAGATAATCGCCAGATGCCTGCCTGTCTCTAAATGGCAAAGGCTTATCCTACACAACATAATGCTTTCCAGATCTTTTGAGATCATCCCTTGTAGAATTTCTAGCTGGAATGGCCATATAGCACTTAGACTTATATACCGCTTTACAGTGCTTTACAGCACTCTCTAAGCGGTTCACAGAGTCAGCATATTGCCCCCAACAATCTGGGTCCTCATTTTACCCACCTCGGAAGGATGGAAGGCTGAGTCAACCTTGAGCCGGTGAGATTTGAACCGCTGAACTGCTGAACAGTCAGCTGAAGTAGCCTGCAGTACTGCACTCTAACCACTGCGCCACCTTGGCTCTTATATGGCAGGTAAATATTTGTGTAAATTTCAGTCTGCTGCTTTTATGTACACTGAGAGCATATGAGCATATGAAAAATTCCTTGTGTGACAAATCACACTTGGCCAATAAAGAATTATTTTCTATCTTATATTCTATTCTATTCTATTCTATTCTATTCTATTCTATTCTATTCTATTCTATTCTATTCTATTCTATTCTATTCTATTCTATGGCAGACCAGGTTAGGAATAAAAAGTTTTGAACCTGAAGAAGCGAAAGGGAAATGACCTACAAAGGGTGAAAACCAGGGAGATCTGGAAGTATTCTCTAGGCCAGGGTGATCCCCACTTGAGTAGCCTACCTCCAAGTTTTGACTGGTAACAAGCGGCCTTTCATAAAGCCAAGAGGGTCTTGTTCTGTTTTTGAGCATTGAAGTTGCCCAGTGCAAATTAGTGCTCTAATATTTCTACTATTACAATATTTGTAACTCAAGGTTGAACTGTGGGGTCCTTTATGCTCTCTGAGCTTGGTTGTTTTCTTGCAGACATTTCATTACCAAACTAGGTAACATCATCAACGCAGCAAAGCCAGTAATTATAATGATATTGGCAATATAGGAATGAAACAAATAAGAAGATGAGGAAGCTGTTATAAGTGATAGACAAATGTTTGACCACAACAATAATTAGAAGCTTTTCTTTTCAATAACTGATTTATACT
The DNA here is from genome assembly GCA_003457575.1 of Thermophis baileyi. Lineage (NCBI taxonomy): Eukaryota > Metazoa > Chordata > Lepidosauria > Squamata > Dipsadidae > Thermophis > Thermophis baileyi. Next base: position 1,190,411 of record QLTV01003469.1, read on the forward strand.
GATGATCACTTTTTCTTATTTCTAGGGAGGATTTAGGTTTTAGGTTAATTTCTGAACAGGTCAGTCATCATCCACCTATCAGCGCATTTTACTCTGAAGGCTTAAACCAGGACTTCATTTTTCATGGCTCAATTTATCCTAAATTGAAGTTTTGGGGGAAGAGCGTAGAAGCAGAACCCCGGGGAACCATAACATTGGAACTGATAAAGTAAGTATAACTCTTCTTTCCTGTCTGGGTATTTTATTTTAATAGCTATCTCTACCAAGGAATTTTCATTTGTTGATCTCTTTTTGGATGGTGTTTGCATATGAGGTCTTAAGTTTCTATAACTCAGATACCCAAAATATAGGTGGTATTGAACACGCTTAACACTAATTATAGTGAGCTTGGTGGTTCTCCTGTAGACCTTTCATTACTAAACTAGATAACATTATCAGTGTACTGCATTCCATTGATGAATGATGCTTTATATAGCTGCTATTAGTTTATGTGTACTAATTAGGTGGGTTTTTTTGGCTGATAAATGCCAGTCTATTTAAAATGAAATCTAATTATTGCTGTAAGACTTGGTGAGAGCCCTATAGTAATAAATACACCTGCTTTGTGGCTTTGCATAATATTTTTAGGAAACCCAAAGATGCTTTTTCAAGAGGCAACTGGACGTTCTGGTTTTTCTTTGAAGACGTTTCGCTTCTCATCCAAGAAGCTTCAGAGCAGAAGAAACTTCTTGGATGAGAAGCGAAACGTCTTCAAAGAAAAACCAGAACATCCAGTTGCCTCTTGAAAAAGCGCCTTCAGGACAACCATGACCTGGATGACTGAGAATCTCCATAGATATTTTTTAGGAAAGTTTAAATTGCTTTACTCTGTAGTTGCATCACTGTGTCATCAATACAAGTAGTCCTCAATTCATGACCAGTCACTTAGGGACTGTTCAAAGTTACAACAGAGCTACTGGAGAGGATACTTACGACCTGGATTTGAAGTTCTTGATGGTCATGCTCCCATCACAACTTACAACTGTGATGTGTAGGTCCCATTACTGTCATAAGTCAAAGAGTATTGGTAGCTAATATTTTACTTGGTGGCTTTATTTTGTTCAACAGCTGTAACTCTGTGTGTGTCTGTGTGTGTGAGAGAGAGAGAGGGAGGGAAGGAGAGAGAGAGAGAGAGACAGACAGACAGACAGACAGACAGACACTATACTAGTAATCATCCTTGCTTTAACTTATGTCCATGCTGGCTCAGGAATTCTGGGAGTTGAGGTTCACAGGTCATAAAGGGGCCATAATTCCCCACCTCTGTCGTAGAGCATGAGTTCAGATTATACTTGCTTACTGATAAACTTGCTGACTAACAGATTACTTTGCATGATCGATGAGAACAGGAATCAAAGTGATTACTGAATGGCTAGCAGTGAAACTGTTGAAATGCATGCATTTTTCTTTGGTGCCAAAGGAAGTCAGGATTATCCCTTCAAACTCAAGGCAATGAGATTCACAGCCAGTGGAAATTCATCTCTTCATGTACCACATGGTTATACTAGAATTTATAGAGATTAGATGTTATCTGTACAAATTTACTTCGCTGATGACGTAGCACCGACAATACTGCTGCCCTACAAAGCGACCTTGACTATGTGTCAGAATGGTCGAACAATTGGCAACTCCAAATCTCAACTAACAAATGCTCTGTATTACACATTGGCAACAAAAATCAGAACACCAAATACAAGCTGGGAGGATACGACCTCGTAGATGACCCTCACTCTGTCAAGGACCTAGGAGTACTCATCTCAAACGATCTAAGCCCCAGAGCTCACTGTAACAGCATTGCCAAAAAGGCTTTAAGAGTTGTTAACCTAATTTTGCGAAGCTTCTTCTCCGGTAACACTGTACTTCTAACTAGGGCATACAAAACCTTTGCCAGACCAATCCTCGAATACAGCTCGTCTGCCTGGAATCTACACTGCATATCGGACATTAATACAATTGAGTGGGTCCAGAGCAGGGGTGAAATCCAGCAGGTCCTGGAGAACCAGTAGCGGAATTTTTGAGTAGTTTGGAGAACCGGTAGCGGAAATTTTGAGTAGTTCGGAGAACCGGCAAATACCACCTCTGGCTGGCCCCAGAGTGGGGTGGGAATGGAGATTTTGCAATATCCTTCCCCCAGGAGTGGGGTGGGAATGGAGATTTTGCAGTATCCTTCCCCTGCCATGCCCACCAAGCCACGGCACGCCCACCAAGCCACACCCACAGAACCAGTAGTAAAAAAATTTGGATTTCACCACTGGTCCAGAGGTATTTCACGAGAAGAGTACTCCTCTGCTCATAATACAATACCTTATGCCACTAGGCTTGAAATTTTGGGCTTGGACAACCTTGAACTACGTCACCTACGGTCTGACCATAGCATGGTACACAAAATTGTCTGCTACAACGTCCTACCTGTCAATGACTACTTCAGCTTCAACCGCAATAATACATGGGCAAACAATAGATACAAACTCAAGCTAAACCGCTCCAGAGGTATTTCACGAGAAGAGTACTCCTCTGCTCATAATACAATACCTTATGCCACTAGGCTTGAAATTTTGGGCTTGGACAACCTTGAACTACGTCACCTACGGTCTGACCATAGCATGGTACACAAAATTGTCTGCTACAACGTCCTACCTGTCAATGACTACTTCAGCTTCAACCGCAATAATACACGAGCACATAATAGATACAAACTCAAGGTAAACCGTTCCAAACTCGATTGTAGAAAATACAACTTCAGCAACAGAGTGGTCAACGCCTGGAATGCTCTACCTGACTCCGTTGTTACTTCCTCAAACCCCCATAGCTTCAACCTTAAGCTGTCTACTGTGGACCTCACACCATTCCTAAGAGGTCTGTAAGGGGGCGTGCATAAGCGCACCAACATGCCTACCGTCCCTGTCCTACTGTCCCCATTTATTCATACTCATTTTATGTGCTCATGTCCATGTTTATACTTATACCTGTTATCTCATACATATTTGACAAAATAAATAAATAAATAAATATTCCTGGAGCACTAGCTGTTAATGGGCTAGGAGGCCCTTGATGGCTGTTTGCTGTCTTTGAAATAACATGCTAGGAAACAACAGGGGAAAAGAGATGATTGATTGTTTGATACCCTACTTGGTTTATTCTCTTATGTATGTTTGCATGCTTCTGAATTGATTGGCTACTCACAAATGAAGGCAAATGAATTATTGGCTACTGTATGCCATAGGATTAGGTGGTCCCTTACCTTAAACAAAACAGGGATCTTCCTATGTTCTTAGTTCTAAGGCTCAAATTGTCTATAATAACTCACCACCATCATACTGGAATCTTAATGGTAGGAGGAGGGACTGCAGTATATTTACCTGGAGACTGCCCTTATTCCAGTGGGAGAAAATAAAATTATATTGCTGGTCATATTATAACCATTAGCAAGCATACAGAGAGATTCTAAACCATCCACTGTTTTGTTCATCAGTTGTGAATTTGGAAGACAATATTAATTTTGGGTATAGTCCACAATTGTGCAGTGAAAAGGGACAGACAAAAAATTACCACAATAAATGAGAATATTTGTAGGTCAGGGTTAAAATGATGAGTCCTTGGTGCTCTCTGGGCTTGGTGGTTTTCTTGTTTCATTACCCAAACTAGGTAACATCATCAGTGCTAGTAAAGAGTGGGGTTTGCTCTCAGTTTATATTCTAGTGGCTTGCCCTGGGGTAGTCTTAGAGATTCTTTGGTTGGGCTGTTTACTGTTGGTTCTTTGGCAGTTTCTTTTTTATATATATATAAAGTTTTTTATTTTTTATTATTATACATCTCATTGCGTGAATGGTGTGATACCTGAGTATCATACATTTCGATACAAATAAACATAACAATATTATTCCTAATAATTACATTTCATTTTTAATTTTACTAACACATAACTTTTACTATCATCCTTCAGTTTTAAACCTTTTCATAGTTCTTCCATACATTGTATCATTTTAGTATCTGTTTACTATTATTCCCCTCTTATTTCTACCTCTATTTTAGCCCTTTCCCCCCCCCTTCCCAAAACAGGGTGGGTTCTAACCTACCCCCCTTATCCATTCATATTCATATTTTTTTCAATCCTTATAATTCTACTATTAATACTGATATTTTCATTAAGATATATCTTTTATTTGTCTAATCTCAAATTATTTAATTCTAGCTTTTCACTGTTAATCACATTTTTTACAAATTTAATATTTTTTCCAATCCTTCAATCCTTATAATTCTACTATTAATACACTTGTTTTCATTGAAATATAACCTTTCTTTGTCTAATCTCAAATTACTTAATTCTAGCTTTCACTATTAATCACATTTTTATACATATTTAATGATACCCTCGTACAAATTCTATATAACATCATCAGTGCTAGTAAAGAGTGGGGTTTGATCTCAGTTTATATTCTAGTGGCTTGCCCTGGGGTAGTCTTAGAGATTCTTTGGTTGGGCTGTTTACTGTTGGCTTCTTTGGCAGTTTCTTGATTGGGGTATTGTTTATTTCTTTATTGTTGGTCTGGTGGTAATCTTGGAGTTAATTTATGCTCATCTGGATGCTGATTGCTGGTGGGGAGATGTTGAGACCAAACTCCACTTCTTACTAGCACTGATGAAGTTACCTAGTTTGGGTAATGAAACATCTTCAAGAAAACAACCAAGTTCAGAGAGCACCAAGGATCCCCTAAAAATACCACATTTCAGTGAATTGGCCCAATTCATAATGATAAAGAAATATTTGACTGGCTTTTTTTTAAATGCCATGTCCTCTTAAAGTGACATTTTCTTTGTTAATTTGCTTCAGAGGTGGGTTCCTCCCAGTTCGCACCGGTTCTATAGAACCGGTAGTAAACCGGTGGTGACGTCACGGAGCCGGTTCTGTCGGTGCCGGTCCGTGGACGCCGCCATCTTTTTTGGGGGGGGATTTTTTTTTTTGAAATTTTTTTGGGTGTTTGCTTCTGCGCATGTGCAGAAGCCGAGTTTTTGGCACTGCGCATGTGCCCGTGCGCCCGTGCGATGTGGCCGTGCGGCGTGCAATGCGTGCGCAGCCACGTGGCGTAGGAGGAAGCGAATCAGCGGCGAGGTAAGTTAGAACCCACCCCTGATTTGCTTGTATGTCTTTTACTCCAGTGAAGGAACCTTCTTGATTGAGGGTTTATGTGGGATATGAAAGGTGGACAAGGAGAGAATGAAACATTTTTAATATGTAATTTAGGCTTTGTTTGATGTGGCTGATGTTCTCTCTTTGGTAGAACAAGGAAATATTTTGCCAAACATTAAGTGGATGTTGTCAATTCTAGGATTTTTTGTTTGCTGAAATCATATCTTGAGTAAGTTTCAAAAATGTCAAGGGTGTTGGTGCTGTTAGGAATGTAAGAGTTTGGTTTAAAAGCTCCAGTAAAATCTCTTGTTTGTATCTGCTGCTTTAGCCCAACCTGCCTACAGTGTGAAGCTGTTAAAAATCCCAACAATCTTTTCAAATTATTAAGTAATAAAAAAAATTGATATGGTACCCTTCCCTCCAATCAACTACACAATAACGTTTTAAAGTGATACTTTTTATTTTCATCTTGTTCATTGTTGCTTCATTGTTAATGTTCATATTTTGATTTTAAAGCTAGTTTGCTTTCAGTTTTATTTAATAAATGTTATAGTTATTTACATAAATTTAGGGAAAGTCTAGTTAGTCTAGGACTCTAGGCACTTTACATCAGTAAAATCATGATTAATAAAATAAAAAAAAATACCCATAGAAATTTGCAAAGCAAAACACCAAACAAAATCAAATCTTATATATTTATTTGATCAATTTCCATAGTCACCCATGTCAACAAGTGATTTTTGCCTATAAGTGAATCTTACAGTTTATCATCATGTTACTTCAAGGTCTGGGACGGTAGCCTCGGTTTATGATCACAATTGAGTCCAACATTTCTGTTGCTAAGTGAGACAGTTAAGTTAGTTTTGCCCCACTTTACGACCTTTTCTGCCATAGTTGTTAAGCGAATCATCTGGCTTCCCCCACTGACTTGTTGGAAGCCAGCTGGGAAGGTTACAAATGGTGATCATATGTTCCTGGGACACTGCAACCGTCATAAATACATGCCAGTTGCCAAGCACTCAAAATTTGATCACATGACCATGGGGACGCTGCAACAGTCGTAAGGGTGCAAAATGGCCATAAGGCACTTTTTTCTGTCTGTTGTCACTTTGAATGGTCACTAATGGTATGACTGTAAGTCGAGGACTACAACCTGTAACCAGGTTTTCAATCTCTTTTGCAGTGTCATCAGGAAAAATAAAAACAAATCTGTTTATTTTCCTTTTATACTCTCTGTAGCACCCTTTTCATGCACACTGTACATGCTCCAGGCTCAAGCATGCAGTTCAAAAAGCAAGTGTACATTAAATGATGAATTGGAGTGGATAGATGACAGTTGTTTCAAATACTTTGTTTTTCCTCTTTCATTTTATTTTCCAAGCGTCTGATCAGCCTTTTCTCCTTCACTTACAGACACCGCGAAGCTTACACTTGGACTAATCCTACCTGTTGTGTACATAATGTAATTATTGGCAAGCTCTGGATAGAACAGTATGGAACAGTAGAAATTATAAATCACAGGTAAAACTTGCCAAATGTAATATATACCACTTGAAGGTGTAACCATCAGTGTCTATCTGGTTCTGCCTATTGGCAGAAGCAGTTCGAGATAAGGATTTGTTTGTGTGGATGTTTAATATCTATCTCTCTTCTGTTTGTGTGGGAAAAGATGAGCTTGCCTTAAAGAAATGTTACATTTCTTTCTAACCCTGGGGCAGAATATGTGGAATTTTCCTGAAACCTTCCTTCTGGAAAGGTTTCTCCTATAGGAAATTTTAAAGCTTCTCAACTTCAATAAGTTGTTTAGGAGTTGGGTGCAAGCAATAATACAATAAAAAGTGCTTCTAGTGCAGGCTGCGGTGTTGTTTTTTTAAATTCAGTGGGGTTGAAATATCTGTTCAAAGAAACCAATTTAAGTTCTGTCCCAAAGGTGCTTTTTCAAGAGGCAACTGGACTTTCTTTGTTTTTCTTTGAAGACGTTTCACTTCTCATCCAAGAAGCTTCTTCAGTTCTCCATCCAAGAAGCTTCTTCTTCTTCAGAACTGGAGAAGCTTCTTGGATGAGAAGCAAAACCTCTTCAAAGAAAAAACAAAGAAAGTCCAGTTGCCTCTTGAAAAAGCACCTTTGGGACAACCATGACCTGGATGACTGAGAATCTCCATAGACAATTTAAATTCTGCTGTCCTTTGTCATTATGAAGTGACCATTGTGAGGATGACCTTGTACATAGCTGCTGGTCTATTTTTGTCTCCCCCCCCCACATTCCCTGGAAGAACTGGCCCTCTCTCCCAAACAACAGTAAAATTGCCCATGAGTGGTTATGGTAGTTAAAAGCACAGTGTTATAGCAACATTATGAGAGAGCCAGACAGAGAGAGCCAGTTTGGTCTAATGGTTGAGGCACCAGGCTAGAGAACGGGAGACTGGGAATTCTAGTCCTGCCTTAGCCATGAAAGCCAGCTAGGTGATTTTGGGCCAGACGTTCTCTCTCAGCCCCAATCCGTCTCACAGGGTTGATGCTGTGGGGAAAATAAGAGGAGGGAACTGGGTTCAATATGTTTGCTGCCTGGAGTTTATTTGTAAAAATAATAAAGGCGGGATACAAATAAAAATAAATAAAAAATTAATATGATGCAGATTCTGAATGGGGAGAAGCTTTTATTTTGCCATGAGATCTTAGCACTATGTAACCTGTTTTCTTTTTTTTTATATAGTACTGGAGATAAATGTATTCTTAACTTTAAACCGTGTGGACTGTTCGGTAAAGAGCTTCACAGAATAGAGGGCTACATTCAAGACAAAAAGTAAGTAATCTATCAGAATCATAGAATCGTAGGGCTGGAAGGGACCTTGGAGATCTTCTAGTCCAACCCCCTCCCAAGGCAGGTGTGAATGGACCTAAGTGGTTACACACCGTCTTCCCATATGGAAAAACTTTCAAATTTGCTCTAGAGAAAAGAAACATACAGAAATCTGTACCAATTTGTGAAGAAACAGTAGGGCTAGGATGGTGTACAAAGTCTTTCATATTTCTCCAATAACCGAGTTTCATTACAGGTAGTCCTTCACATACGACTGTAAAGAAGCCTGCCCATTAATGTTATAAGTCATGACAGGTAGTAAAACAGGTCAGTCATATGACTGATGTGAAATTACGGCCTTTCTTGGGGTGGTCAGTAAGCAAACACCATGGTTGTTAAGGGAATGCTTCAGTCGTTAAGTGAACCCATTGTTTGCTATGGCCCAGTTTTGCCAAAAACTGGACATCAGTGCCATAAGACTTCAGCAAAACTGTTGTAAAATGTGGTCACATGACCGTGGGATGCTGCCAAGAGTCATAAATGGGGCTGCATTGCTGAGTGATTAAAGTTCAGTCACGTGACTGTTGGAACTTTGGATCTGGGTCCTAAGTATCCCGGAAGGAAGGTCCGGTCATAAGTTGAGGGCTACCTGCACCATTTTAGAGTTTGGGATTTTTCAAACTGGGTGCCACAAAGACTCTGCAGGATTAATAGGGAAAAAGCACTTTCCAAAAGGGACTGAAGTGGAGAGTTTTTTTCTTCCTTGGTCATTCGGGGGGGGGGGCGCAAGCTTGTCATCCAGTGTGTCAGCGTTTCGAGTAACACACCCACCAATAGCAGAACTCTGAGGCAGGTAGATTCCTCAAAGAACATGTTTATTGGATACATCGTAACGGCACAGCCGGCGAAAACCAACTCTAAAAATTCCCACGGTTTTCACCTAATTAAAAGAGCAAACGTTCCCCCTCCCAGATGTCACCGGTCACATTGTCCAATGAAAGTAGCTGGCAGGCTGTTTGGTCAATCCTCTCCTTCCACAGTCACCTGTTGAGATGACCTTGGTTCCCACAGGAAAACTTTTTGTTTTGACTGTTAGCAAGCCTATCTATCTCCCCCTCCCTTCCCCCTCTCAGAGTTTGTGGCAACTGTGAGGCAGCAAAAGACGGCTTCAGCCAGGTTCGCTTCAGAGTTGACACAACGTTCAGAAGTCCCACCCCTCTCGATCAGAGGTTCCAGGGAATTTCTTTTCTAAAACAGTCAGGTTCCATGGTCTGGGTGGGGGGGGAATTACTTACGACTGTTTTTCACACTTAACCACCATTGCACTATCCGCATGGTCATGTGATCAGCATTCGGACATTTGGCAACTGGCTCATATTTATGACTGCTGCAGTGTCCCGGGGGGGGGGGTCACGTGATCACCTTTTGCGACCTTCTGACAAGCAAAGTCAATGGGGAAGCAGGAGTCACTTAACAGCCGTGTTACTAATTTAACGACTGTAGCGATTCGCTTAGCAGCTATGGCAAGACAGGTCGTCAAATGGGGCAAAACTCACTTAACCAACTGTCTGGCTTAGCAATGGAAATTTTTGGGGCTCCATTGTGGTCGTATGTTGAGGACTACCTCTACCCATAATAAAAAAAAAATCAGAATCTCAACAGTGAATTTTATTATCAGTTCTTGCCGTCTGGAATATGAAGCAAATATAAGATTATCTTATAATTTGTCATCTCAACCATTTCATTCCCATTTTCCTATACAGTGGTACCTCAGTACTTATCGTTAATTGGTTCCAGGAGGCACGATGAATACCAAAAACAATGAGTAGGAATAATGTAGTGAGTCACAAGGCAGCCAACACCGACAAATTCTAGCTTGTGCGTTGAGTACCAACAAACAATGAGTACCAGGACAAAATTTTTACCTCAAAATGTGTTGATTATCAAATTTGATGAGTTTCAAAGCAGTTGACTTACCAAGGTGCCCCTGTAACTAATTTTTCCTCATCTAATTTAATTTCTAGATTTCTATTGTCTTGGAAACAAATTGACTACCTTTTCTCTTAGAACATTTATAACTAACTGTAATTTTGCAAAAGATCTAAAATGTAGAAGGTGTGAACATAAGGTGAGAGTAAGTTGTGTTTCTACATTTTGAGGTTTTGTTCTTTTCAGCAAATGGGTTTTGTTTTTTTGGGGTTTTTTTGGCCACTCCTATTCCAGATCATCTGATGAGGGAAAGAAAAATAACATTATAGAGTTGGTAGCTAGCTAGAGCAGGAGTGGGTTCTGGTTTTCTTCGCTGCTGGTTCGCTCAGTGTTGCGCTGCGCGGGCGCTTTGCACATGCGCAGTGCTTAAAAAAAGCTTCTGCGCATGCGCAGAAGCAAAAAACAAGATGGCGGCGCCTATGGCACCGTCGAAAGAACTGGTTCGGGGGTGTGGCAAGCCTGGGTCGCTGCTGGTTCTAGCGACCCAGGCTGCCAAGTTACTACCGGTTCTATAGAACCGGTCCGAACCGGGAGGAACCCACCTCTGAGCTAGAGTGAGAAATCCTCCATATTATAAAGGTTAATCTCATAATTGTCCATTATCATCCCATGTTAAGAATCATACCATATTTCATTTGTGCTGTTAGGGCTGAATTAGATTCTATCAGATTTTAAGTAGGCAGGAAACGCACAGAATCTGAGTAAACTAAAATGTCTTTTAAAACAGTAAGAAGAAACTGTCAGTGATCTATGGGAAATGGACAGAATGTTTGTGGTGCGTTGATCCTTATTCTTACGAAAACTACAAGAAGAACGAGAGGAAAGGTGGCGATCAGAAGAAACCAAAGCCGGTAAGTTTTATGAAAGTGCGAGCTTGCACATCTTTTTAAGAGACGTTCTCTATATAGGATACAGTGCAAATGGGATGATTATTGCTTAAATTATGATAAGGGTACCATCATTTATCTTGTTAAATTCTGGGATTATCCAAGGTTTTATCCAGTGCAATCAGGGATTACAGTTAGTCCTTGATTTACGACCGTAATTGAACCCAGAATTACGGTCGTGTTGTGCTGATCATTAAGAAGTCATCAGTGACTGTACCGATTGTACAGCCGTTTTTGCAGCATTTGCAAAGTGAATGTTGCGGTCATTAAGCAAATCCATTGTCTGCAATAGGTGCTTTTTGCCAGAAATTGGAAATAAACACCGATTTCTGCCCCAAAAGTCATAAACGGTGGTCATGTGACCATGGGACACTGCCAATGACCATAAGTGTGGGCAGTTGCTGAGCACCCTAAATGTGACCACAGGGCGAGGGGTGGCGGCCTTGCATCTTCAAATTGGCATCATAATTAGCCCTGGGGAACTTTGAATGGTTGCTAAGTGGCCCGTTGTAAGTCAAGGATTACTTGTATATAGATTTTTTTTATTTATTAAATTTATAAGCTACCCATCCTGCCTAAAGGCGAGAGGCATTGTACATCTCTTTCCATTGCTCTCCTTTCCCTCTGCAATTCATTGTAATGGCGGATTTCTAGAGTACCTGTTGACAAAATGAGCAGGCAAAGCGGTGAAATTGAAAAAAGAGGGATTTTTGGTCCTTGTGAAAGTGTGGGGGAATGTAATAACTAGTGTAAAAGTGAGAGTAAGGTAGGAACAAACATTGGCATGGAGGAAAGAGGTGATTTTAATGAATAAAAGGCAATGTATGACTTGGTCAATGGAGTGGCTGAAGCAAAGATGGATTTTAAGGATAGAAAAATAAACAGGGATGATGTGAACCAGCTATGCTTTGCTTCTTTTTATCTTCCTCTCTTTAACTATGGTTAATATTAGTTACTCTTTTTTTCCTTTTTTGAATAACATAGCTTAGCCTGGGAAGAATATGGATGGATGGATGGATGGATGGATGGATGGATGGATGGATGGATGGATGGATGGATGGATGATGTAATAAAGTTTCTGTGCTGCAGGGAATGAGAGGGAGATTGAACCTTAATATTGTTGCTTCAACAGATCAGAGTTCATTCATTCATTCATTCATTCATTCATTCATTGAATTTATATTGCTGCCTATTCGCCCATGGCGACTTAAGGCAATTTACAGAATATAAGACCACATTTAAAGCAATAAAAACTAACAAAAAAAATCAAATAAATTAATATAATAAAATATAAACACCTCCACCCCCTACCCTGGCGACAGCACCTCACACGAGCCATTTAATGGGCTCCATCCCGCTCTCGGTTTCCCAGGCCTGCTGGCAGAACCAGGTCTCCAGCGCCTTCCGGAAGAGTATTAGAGTGGGGGCCATTCTAATCTCTGGGGGAATGATGTTCCAGAGAGAGGGAGCCACCACGGAGAAGGCCCTTCTTCTGGGTCCCACCAGGTGTATCTCCCTCGGGGATGGGACCCGCAACATTCCCTGCCGCCCCGCTCTGATGGGTCGGGTAGATGTGACCGGCAAGAGACAGTCCCTCAGATAACCTGGCCCCAAGCCATGAAGGGCTTTAAAGGTGACAACCAGCACCTTGAATTGCACCCGGAAGCAAATCGGCAGCCAATGCAGCTCCCGCAGGAGAGGTGAGGCATGTGCACACCGGGGTCTGCACAAAACCATGCAGGCCGCTTCCGGATGCTCTTCAAGGACAGCCCCATGTAGAGCGTGTTGCAGTAGTCAAGACGGGAAGTGACTAGGGCATGAGTGACTATGAGTAGGGACTTTCATTGCCCCATAAATGAACTTGGGTGCTCTGTCTTTCCCCATTCTTCTTCCCATTTCCTTTTCTAAATTTGCTTTGTGGTTTTTAAATCCTCCCCCAAGGATATCCAAATTGGATAATGTCGGAGAAAGAGTTGGGAGCCCTTAAATCAGAGGTCCCCAAACTTAGCAACTTGTGGACTTCAATTCCCAGAATTTCCCAGCCAGCATGGCTGACCGAGGAATTCTGGGAGTTGAAGTCCACAAGTCTTACAGTTGCCAAGTTTGGAAACTCTCTGGCTTAAATCATAACTTGCTGTTTAAGGTCTCCAGAACGTTTGGTTTAAGGAACCAGGAAGTGTTGTGCCTAAATGGAAAGCCATGTGTGGCTTGAAAGTAGTTCTGAAGCTCCTTGGTGCTCCTTTGATTGAATATGTGTAATTATTTCATTTTAAGAGAGATGAACCTGAAAATGATGAAGCCGATGATATGCCAGAGGTTCAAGAAACTGTGCAAGTTATACCTGGCAGTAAGCTACTTTGGAGGATAAGCTCAAGGCCATCAAATTCATCACAGGTGAGCAGCTCTGAACGTTGGAAGTGGATTTACATATTATGTACTTGACCGAAAGCACATCACTGGATTAGAAGAAAGCCTTTATATATTTCCTTTTAGAATATTAAAAGAGTCCAATGAATAAAAGATCACAAGATGTAAAATACTTGAAATAGTGTTAATTCTGATGCTGTAAAATTGCTTATTAGCCATGAGGTTTTTTTGAAACTTGGATGGAATTGATATTAAGTTGAACCTCTTCCATAGTAGTCTATGGAATTTTTATTTTGTGCCATCAAGTCAGGGTCACCGAGATACGTGTTCTCCATGACAATCTGTCTCTAATATGGTCCTTCAGGGTTTTTCAATGGTTCAACCTTTCCTTCCAAATATATAGATATCGTAGATCCCAAAGGCAACAAATTAGATTCTTAATATAATCAGAATGTAAACTTATTGCTGTATAATTTGAACATGCAATAACACTGTTATCAAGGACAGCCATAATAACACTGGCATATTAAAAGAATTTATATGCAGTGTTGAGTGCCACTACATCTTTATTAATTTAAAGATGGTGTAGCAGAGTAAACCAAATTAAAGATTGAGGGAGACAAGGGACTATCTTTATTAAATGCCATGTTGCAGTAGGTTCATAGGTTAGGTTGATAGGTTGAGAAATTCATGTATTTGTAATAACTCTAGCCACTTAGTAGAGATACCAGATTGTAATCCAGTAAACAAAAGATGGTGCAATCCCAGATCTTCTTAGAATACACTTCGTAAATTCAGTTAGCACAATATTTTTATTTTTATTTATTAAGAAAATTTATCTGGCCATCCAACTCACTCATGGTGACTCCAGGTAGCAGAAATAAAACCCCAATATCCAGGGCCTTTTCAGCATCCAACTAAATTAAAACATCTGATTCTAATTTATCTGCAGCTCTACGACTCATCATATCAGTCATTGGTAGATATTGTCAAATGCTTGTTTATTTTTTTATAAATTCAGATTGGTATGGATAAAGTATAGCTGGTATTACTTCCTTTAGCCTCCAGTTAATGTTGCTGCAAATATTTTAATATGCTCAATCAAATTAATCAAGATACTGATCTATGGCCTCTATAGCATGTCTGTGTTGTAAGAATGTTCTCAGGTTTTAACATTGGTGTAATATAAACCTCATAGAAAGATTAAATGATTGATTATAGATGTTATATAGGTGCCAGTAGGACTATAAAAATACTCTACCATTTAGTGGGATATCCAATTGGTCTGAGGACTTTCTCCATTTCTATACCATCTCTCTATAGCGATTATGACAATTTATTTTCTATTTTTTTAAAAAAAAAATCTTTTCCAATGCAATTGAAATAACTATCTATCTATCTATCTATCTATCTATCTATCTATCTATCTATCTATCTATCTATCTATCTATCTATCTATCTATCTATCTATCTATCTATCTATCTATCTATCTATCTATCTATCTATTTGCTTATATAAGGCTATAGAATCTATACTTTTACCAGGCATCTTAGCTTTTTAATAAAAGCAGACATTTTCAGGGGACAAGTTTGTTTTTGGAATGAAGTGTGTCATATTTATCCAGAAGTGTGTAATAGACATTTCAAAAAAAGATAAATCACCCATAAGTATTATGGGCCGTGGTTAGAATGCAGTATTGCAGGCTAACTCTGCTGACTGCCAGGAGTTCGATCCTGACCAGCTTAAGGTTGACTCGACCTTCCATCCTTCCGAGGTTGGTAAAATGAGGACCCAAATTGTTGGGGTCAGTAGGCTGACTTTGTAAACCGCTTAGAGCAGGGGTGTCAAACTCAATTTAATTGAGGGTCGCATCAGGGTTGTGTTGATCTCGGGGGGGGGGTCGTGGGGGACAGCTTGACGTCACTTGTTTCTGGGGCGCCTGTGGCGGCCCGTGGTGCCTCTGCCAGAGAAAACGGGCTCCCTAGCTCCGTTTTCAGGGTTGCAGGAGGCTGTCCCTGCTGAAAACGGAACTCGGGAGCCCGTTTTCTCTGGCAGAGGCACCATGGGCTGATCCTTCGCTCTTTCCAGGGTGGCCCCGCAGGCCGGATCTAAGCACCCTATGGGCTGCATCCGGCCCCCGGGCCTTGAGTTTGACACCCCTGGCTTAGAGAGAGCTATAAAACACTATGGAGTAGTATACAAGTCTAAGTGCTATTGGTATTGTTGTTTACATTGTCCAGAAAATAAACAGTCTACCTGTTTGTTTATGATTATGTGGAAATAAGCAAGTCTCTTTTCTTTCAAATCAAAGTGAAAATAGTTTAAGTGAAGGGTTTTGATGCAGGAAACCGCCTTTTCCTTGTTCAGTTAACTTAAGATTTGACTTGACACTTGTCATGTAAGTTATCTTTGCTTCTCCCACTCTCTGTCAAAGGAACTATTCACAGTTTAGGGAACTTGGTTAGGAAAGTGATATGAGATAAAAGGAGAAATTTGTTCCTTTTTAAAAAATTTGGAACAAGAAGTTTAAAAAGTTGCCGGGTGAGTTTAGCTTCAGCTCTGAAAAAATAAAAATTAATGGCAAGTTTAAAGAACTTGAAGAATTTGAAATAAAAGCGACAGATTTTGATCTAAGAAAGTTATAAATGGGTTAAGGGAGTACAGGTAGTCCTCGACTTACAACAGTTCATTTAGTGACCGTTAGTGAAGTTACAACGGCACTGAAAAAAATGACTTATGATCGTTTTTCACACTTCTGACAGTTGCAGCATCTCCATGATCACATGATCAAAATTAAGATGCTTGGCAACTGGTTCATATTTATGACCGTTGCTGTGTCCAAGGTCATGTGATCCCCTTTTGTGACCTTCCGACAAGCAAATTCAATAGGAAACCTAGATTCACTTAACAACTTTGTTACTAATTTAACAACTGTGGTGATTCACTTAACTGTGACAAGAAAGATGGTAAAATGGGACAAAATTCACGTAAGAAATGTCTCACTTAACAACATAAATTTTGGGCTCAATTGTGGTTGTAAGTTGAGGATTACCTGCAATTAAATTTGGAATGTTGACTTTTAGTACAGTGGGGCAAAAAAGTATTTAGTCAGCCACCAATTGTGCAAGTTCTCCCACTTAAAAAGATGAGAGAGGCCTGAAATTGACATCATAGGTAGACCTCAACTATGAGAGACAAAATGAGAAAACAAATCCAGACAATCACATTGCCTGATTTGGAAAGAATTTATTTGCAAATTATGGTGGAAAATAAGTATTTGGTCAATATCAAAAGTTCATCTCAATACTTTGTTATATATCCTTTGTTGGCAATGACAGAGGTCAAACGTTTTCTGTAAGTCTTCACAAGGTTGGCACACACTGTTGCTGGTATGTTGGCCCATTCCTCCATGCAGATCTCCTCTAGAGCAGTGATGTTTTGGGGCTGTCGCTGGGCAACACGGACTTTCAACGCCCTCCAAAGGTTTTCTATGGGGTTGAGATCTGGAGACTGGCTAGGCCACTCCAGGACCTTGAAATGCTTCTTACGAAGCCACTCCTTCGTTGCCCGGGCGGTGTGTTTGGGATCATTGTCA
>QLTV01003469.1:1216054-1256622 GCA_003457575.1 Thermophis baileyi
CTTCTTCTTCCCTCCTACCCTTCCCACTGCTCCCTTCTCCCCACTCCATCCTACTTTGGGACAGAGAAGCATGCGCTGGAAACGTGTGCTGGGGTGACGTTGGAGTGCGTCTTCTGACCCTCCGGCGCTCGCCTGCAACTCTCCACGCTCCTCTAGGCCTGGCTTGCTGGGGGGGGGGAGTAGCCCTGACGCCTCTGCTTCCCACCCACCCCCACGGCCCCAGCCATTGCTGCCCGGGGAAGGAACAGGAAACAGAAAGCAGTGCATTTCAAAGGCGGCGAACAGCGTTCAGCTGCGAGAGCCAGGCCAGGCCTTCTGCCGTCCAAGTCGCCAATGGGGCCGCTTCTGCCGGGCCATCTCCCCCCCCCACTGGGCTGTTGTGCTCGGTGCTCGGTGGGGGAGGGGAGCGCTTCCCCACGCTGCCCCCTTCTTTCTCTTGGCCCTGCCAACAAGGGAGGAGGAAAGCCAGGCTTGGGGGATGGCCCCCACCTCGCAAGACCCGCCCCCGCCATTCTCTCCCAGCCCTCTTTGCTGGAGGCAACAGCAAATGTACCACAATGAAGGCAGAATGCTGTTGCCGCGCAAAGGGAAGTAGAGGGGCACTTCTTTCCTGCACTAAGGCTCCGGCCATGCCACTGCCATGACAGGATGATGGCTCTTTCATCCCTCTGCCATGATAGGGTGACAGGGAGCCGCAGCAGAGGGCCCAAAGAGCCGCATGTGGCTCCGGAGCCGCAGGTTGCAGACCCCTGTTCTATGCCAACTGAGGCATATACTGTACTATATGTTCATGATTTGGTGGCTGGCTGAGCCTTACGCTTCAAAAAAACGATCTGAAATTAAGACTGCAGAACATCTGTTGTCCAGTAGAAATAGTGGGAGGCTATTAACTTAGCTAATTTGTTTCTCTGCAAATGATTAATTGTACTGGAAAATAATTCCTAAGCTGCAAGTCCGTTCTCCCACATATGTATATCTCATTTCTAACCAACGGCAGGGTATTATACTAAATATAATGCTTCAGAACAGATTAGAATTAAAACGCACACTAAAGTTTGATGACTTAAAAGCTTTAATTATATTGGGGGTTTTTTTCCTTATGAAAAAGATAGTCATTTAGATTGTTTACATTTTTACCTGCACTTATTATAAGCACCACCTTCACAACTTAAGCACTGCCTTACATTTGACACTTCCATGGGGTGGGGGGGGGGGGAAAGCACTTTTAAAATTAAAAAAAAATAATCATGTTAAATATTAAGATAGGTATTAACTTAAAGCAGATATTTTTTTATGTGAAAAAAAAAGTAGTTATTTTCTTGGCTGCTTACTTCCATTGTGTTTACCTTGGTACCCTTGTTTTGAATTAAGGCTCGTGCATACGTTAGCTTGACTCCAGGCCAATGGGTTGACGCCCAAAACTTTTATAGTTGCAGATAGTGGTGTTCCACTCACCCTTCAAACATTGGGAAGAGTTCCATACCTACATGATGCCTCATGCTACCGTATATCGCAACACCTGAGTCAATAAAACTCTGTGGATGAATAGCTTTTCTTGCTGTGCCATTAGGTTGACTTCACAATAAATGCAGTCTTTATCGTAGCAAGAAATAACCACAAAGATTAACACTACTAGACCATTTCTAGAATAGCAATGCAGCAGCAGGCTATGAAACGAAGATGGGACTTCCCCATTCCGAAATAAATCCCGCAGGAAAACGTAACATGTCCACAAACCTTTGCCAGCCTTCGCTCTCTTCCCCAAGGCAACCTACAGATGAGCAATTATTTTGACATCACTTCAACAAGATGCTTGATCAATGGAACACTACTAATTCATTAAATTATCTG
This sequence comes from Thermophis baileyi, assembly GCA_003457575.1. NCBI lineage: Eukaryota > Metazoa > Chordata > Lepidosauria > Squamata > Dipsadidae > Thermophis > Thermophis baileyi. The sequence goes on from QLTV01003469.1 coordinate 1,217,906, forward strand.
ACAAGTGAACATTAACTGGAAAGTATAGTTTAAAAAAAAAACAGAACGAAAGATAGAAATTCCTGCTTGGTAATGATTTGATTTACATTGTTAGCCTTTATATGTAAAGAGAAAAGGGTAGAAATGGCACCTTTTTGATGAGTTTGATAAACATAATTTAAGTTTCTTACTACTGCACCTTGCATACAGTTTGGGGTGGATCAATACATGGGTGTTTTCTCGTAGGCATCTTTAAAAACCCTTGGTCCTCAAAAGTAGGATATTAGACTAAAACCTTCATAAGTGTAAGTTTTAAAGCATACAATTAGATCTATTTTAGTAAGTTAATATACAAATACGTGAATCAGTACCATCTAGAATTAGTTTCTGGAAGTTTTACTTTGATTTTCAGAGTTCTTACCCAAAACTTAGAAGCTTCGGATTACTAACTGTTGATACTCAGGTAGCCTGTAATCCTGAAAAAGACATTGTTGTAATAATAGTCCCAACAGTTCAGGTGCCTGTGTAGCTCTTCAATTTTTCTGTTTGTTGTATTCTGTGTATTTTAATGATGCAAATGTGGCTGTTGTCTTCATGTTGTGTTTTTAATTCTTCATTTGATAATCTACTGTAACGTCATTGCCTCTTTAAAATCCTTAAGTGGTTTGGGTTTAATTGTAAAGTAAAGCAATATTTAAATGCCTATAAAAAATCAAACTGTTCTAACAAAAAATGATTTTTATGATGTCTATAGCATGTGGGGGAGAAAAATAAAAAGCACACGTGCCAGTTACCAGCTCTAATTTCCTCATTCATTCTCCGCTGCTGTTGCTGCTGCTACTGTCCTGTTTGGTTTTTTTATTTTGCCGTTAATAATCCCTGTTAATAATAATAATAATAATAAGAAAAGTACGTGGCACAATCCACCTAGAATTTCTTGGATCAAGCCTCATTTGGGATCCGTGGGCTTGCGGAGAAGCATCCCGCCGTGCCCTTCTGCATTTTTATGTAAGTTCCCATGGGGTTTGTCCCAAAGAAGAGCGCTTCCTGGCTGTGCCGGCTGTATGCCGGCTGTGGGGGGTTTTTTTTGTTTTTTTTTTTGCCTTATCCATGTTACATGAACCTGTTGGGAGGATATTAAAAATTAAAAAAAAAAAAGGCTTTAGCGAAATGGATTTATTTTTATAATATTTAACAACTGTCAATACCCAACTATATTAACTATTACAAATTCATATTTACCTTTTTAGAGAAGTCTGTACAGGTTTGTGGACATAAATGTTAAAAAAAAAAAGTGTCAATGCAAATAAAGGCTGTTTTGGAGAAGACACAGTTTGTGGTCCTTGCTTTGTCCCTTTGCAGTAATTGGGTGGATCAGCGTCTCTTCTAGTGGGTCGTCCTCGAATCCCCTGACCCGGGTTTATTATACCCACTTTGATTCTGTCTGGTTTCCTAGAGAAACCCAAACCCTCGAAAGTTGAGAGTTTTACCTCAGGAGGCAACTTGGGCAGCCAAATAAAGATGGTTCACGGCATGCATGCCTCATAGGTTGCATGAACAGTTGGAGCTTTCTTCAGCCTGGGTTTAAGCATGTTGTGTGAATGCAGGTCTACAGGTAGTCCTCAAATTAGAGCAGTTCATTTAGTGACCGAAGTTACAGCAGCACTGAAAAAAGGGGACTGTTTTTCACACTTATGACCCTTGCAGCATCCCCATGGTCATGTGATCAAAATTCAGATGTTTGGCAATTGCCTCATATTTATGACGGTTGCAGTGTCCTGGGGTCATGTGATCACCTTGTGCTACCTCCTGACAAAAGTCAACGGGGAAGCCAGATTCACTTAACAACCGTGTTACTAACTGAACAACTGCAGTGATTCACTTCACAACTGTGGCAAGAAAAGTTGTAAACGGGGGCAAAATTTACTTCACAACGGTTTCACTTCCCAAGCGAAATTTTGAGCTCAGTTGTGGTTATAAGTCAAGGACTACCTGTATTGCATTGTCCCCTTTTCCAGCAAACAGGCTGGACAAATAATACTCTCCCCATCCCCATTACTTTAACCTACAAAAACATCTTTCTTTCAACATATTCAGCTCCCTGAAAGATCAGGTTCGGTAACGGTCAACCTTGAAGACATGGCCTCGGGTTTTTTTTGTTTTTGCATTACCCCATCGTAATAGCAAGCTCCCATTTTTGTACAGTCCTCGACTTAATGAGCCTAAAATTTTTGCTGTTAAGTGAGTTTTGCCCCATTATACAACTTTTTATTTATTTATTTATTTATTTGTCAAACATGTACAAGATAGCAGGTATAGGTATAAACATAAACATAATCAAAGTGAATACAGATAGATGAAGACAATAGGACAGTAGGACAGGGACGGTAGGCACGCTGGTGCGCTTATGCACGCCCCTTACAGACCTCAGGAATGGGGTGAGGTCTTTTCTGGCCACAGTGGTTAAGTGAATCACTAGTTGGTAAGTCAGTAACCTGGTTGTTAAGAGAATCTGGCTTCCCCATTGACTTTGCTTCTCAGGTCGCAAAAGGAGATCACATGACCCTGGGACACTGCAACCATCATAAATATGAACCAGTTGCCAAGCATCTGAATTTTGATCACATGATCATGAGGAATGCCGCAACGGTATGAAAAGCGGTCCTAAGTCACATTTTTCAGTGCTGTTGTAACTTTGAACATTCACTAAATGAACTGTAAGTTGAGGACTACCTGTATCTAACATTAGGCTGTGGTGTTTCAGTTATTTTGAGTCTTTTAATCAGGAGGCACATTGATGGAGCTTTCCCTCTCTAGCTGTCCTGGGAGCGAAATCAAGCTTGCCAAGATCTTCAGTGAGGAGTCTTGGAAGGAAATCCCACCTTGGTTCAGACAACCCCACTACACGTCTCATGATCCCTGCATAAAAATGAGACTTTGCTAGGCTCGAACTCACGGGAGGGGAGAAGTGGCAGCCCTAAGAGGCTGAGGAGGAAGCGGGTTAAAATAATCTTCTTTAAAAAATGGATAATTGTCGTGCATGGCTATCTAGCATAAATGCAATATCTACGGCAGCGCAACATGCAACACTGCAAACTTCCAGGGTACACAGTACGCTTTCGCCGTAGGACACGATTCTCCAACGTTTCCGAAGCCCCGCCCCTTTCCCCCTCCCTTTTCTTTCCGCCCGGCCGACGTGACACAGCACAATAGCTGAAGGCAGGCAGAAAGAGCGACTCTGAGCGCGGTGCATGCTGGCCCGTGTAGGCTCGCGACAGGAGGAGAATGAGAGCCTGAGCCTACGTATGTTGAGTGGCATGGCTTCTGACCAAGGAGAAGTGTAGGGGCGGGGAAACTGCCAGCCAATTAAAAAGAGGAGAAGGCAAGAAGGAAGGCGGGCTTCCGCTGTGACTGGAAGGGGACTTGAGGGGAGCCGGAAGAGACCGTCGAAGCTTTTGAGGGGAAGAGAAGCGAGCGGCGGGAAGGCCCAATTGAGGCGACAGGTAACCGTAGGCGGGCTCGGCGGGAGCGGCCGGAAAGATTGTGGGTGAGGGTAGCCTTTCTCAACCACTCAAAACGCACCCTTCAAGTCCGGACGGGGGTTGGGGATGATGGGAATTGTAGTTCAACCCCCACCCTACCCCTCCGGAGGGATGCCAGGTTGGGGACGTGCGCGGGTGGGATGCGCCCAGGTGAGGCTCAGAGGGGCGGTTTTAGAAAGGTTGGGCTGAAGAAGTATTCCAGTACTTGAGGGGCTTCCATAAAGAAGGGGGGGGTCAACCTATTCTCTAAGGCACCTGAGGGCAGGACAAGAAGCAACGGGTGGAAACTAATCAAAGAGAGAAGCAACCTAGAACTAAGGAGAAATTTCCTGACAGTTAGAAGAATTAATCAGTGGAAGAACTTGCCTCCAGAAGTTGTAAATACTCCGACACTGGAAGTTTTTAAGAAGAGATTGGACAACCATTTGTCTGAAATGGTATAAGGTTTCCTGCCTAAGCAGGGGGTTGGACTAGAAGACCTCCAAGGTCCCTTCCAATTCTTGTTATTTTGTTCTGTTCTGTTCCTCTCCAGAGGATCTGATTTCCCCAAGCCTCAAAACTCAGTTATGTGTCCTGGCTGATCCTTGGCAGCCACCTGCCAAGAAGAAGTAATCTGTGGGTTTTGATTCCTATTCTGATTGACTGAAAAAAAGATCCAGGGTGGGAGCAAAAGGGGAGAGTCATCATGGCCTCCCACCCAGAAAGAGCTTGGAGCTAATACTTCCTTGCCTTGCTAACTTTCTGCTTGCAGGAAGTTTTGTCTGTTTGGGTGCAACTGAAGAAAGAGGGGCCTGCAGCAGTGAGACTCATGCATCTTAGGGTGCCAGCCAAACCTACCCATTTCCACAGGGCCCAAATGATGCCAGGACTTGTCCTCGTGGGATTGCCCCTGACTTGGGATTCCTTACTTGTTTGTTTTGGCAAAGCCTTTTAGTCTCCCGAGCCTGCTGTGGTTGGTGGTTTGAGAGAACACAGAAGTTGAGAAACACAATTGTTCTTGCCACCTTGTTGTATCTGAGTTTATTTTAATTGCTTCTGTTTGGTAAAGTCCACTAGTACTCCACTTACGACCACAATTGAGCCCAAAACTTTCTTTTGCTAAGCATGACTTGTTAAGTGAGTTTTACCCCATTTTATGACCACCTTTGCCAGTTGTAAGTGAGTCACTGCAGTGATTAAATTAGTAACATGGTTAAGTGAATCTGGCTTCCCCATCGACTTTGCTTCTCAGAAGGTCTCAAAAAGTGATCACATGGCTCTGGGGCACTGCAACCGTCATAAATATGAGTCAATTGCCAAGAATCCAAATTTTTATCATGACCATGGGGATGCTGCAGCAGTCATAAATAAGAAAAATGGCCTTGTCACTTTTTTTTCCAGTGCTTTTGTAAGCTTCAAACAGTCATTAAATGAATTGTTAGTCGAGGACTACCTGTACATGCTGGAACTTTTTCATTCAGTTAAGTCTGTCAAGGTGATAAGACTAATATGCATGTAATATATTTATACTGTGTTCTTGAAATATTTAAAATATAGAATGGTAGTTACAATCAGTTTATTATCCAGCCTGTGTGTATGTATAATATAGAGTTATATGTTCAACTCAAAGTGGCAAACATACCTAGTACTCTTGTCTCTTATTTTCCCAACAACAGCAACCCAGTAAGAGAGCTGAGCTGAGAGGCTGACTTCGTTGGCTTTCATGACTAAGGCAGGACTGGAACTCAAAAGTCTCCTGGTTTCTAGGCCAGCTAATAAAGTTCATGGAGTAATTGGTTTACTACAATTTCCCCCAAATTGTAGATGGGGTAGACTTTTATACAGAAAGCCAGTTTGGTCTAGTGGTTAAGGTACCAGGCTAGAAACCGGGAGACTCCGTTCAAATCATGCTTTAGTCATGAAAGCCAGCTGGGTTACCTTAGCCCAGTCACCTTGTCTCAGCCCACGGTTGTTCTTGTGGGAAAAATAGGAGAAAGGAACATTAGGTATGTTTGCCAGCCTTGAGTTATTTGCAAAAATAATAAAGGCGGGACATAAATAAATACCTATGGCAAAGGTGATATTTGAGCTCAGTGCTGGAAAAACATATATACATCAATAGATTCATTTACAAGAGCACTCTGCAGGCCTCCCAAACCCTCTGCGTGTCCCGTTTTCGCCAAAAACGGGCCCATTTTTGGCTGCCTGAGCTCCCCGTCCTGTTTTTGCCCTCCCCAGCCCCCAGGAGCACTCTGCAGGCCTCCCAAACCCTTCACGCATCCCGTTTTTGGCGAAAATGGGCCAGTTTTTGGCAAAAACGGGATGCGCGGGGGGGTTTCAGGAGGCCAAAAACAGGGCCGTATTCTGTCTATAACAGTGGTTCTCAACCTTCCTAATGCCATGACCCCGCCCTGCCCCCTCGCGCGTGCGCATTGCCAAAGGGGGCGTGGCACCAAGATGGGCTAGCGCGCGTGGCTCTTCTGTTGGCGTCTGCGCATTCGAGGGCCGCCCGTGCATCGCACCGTCCCTCTAAGGCTGGTGACTGGTCCGCCTGGAGATGGATAAAGGAGCGGTGTCTCGGTTCCTAAGACCATCGGAAATATGTGTTTTCCGATGGTCTTAGGCGACCCCTGTGAAAGGGTCGTTTGACCCCCCAAAGGGGTCGCGACCCACAGGTTGAGAACCGCTGGTCTATAAGATGCACAGACATTTCCACCCACTCTTTTTTTTGGGGGGGGGAGTGCATCTTATAGTCCGAAAAATATGGTAGTTATAAAGAAAAAAAGAAACCAATTTCTTTTGGCATGCAAGAATTAATGAAAATTATAATATCGTAGCTGCTTCAGCAGTTGGATCTGTGTTCCTCATTATCCATATTTTTGCAAGAGAGTACTCCAAATCCAGGTAAAACTAATACAGTAATTGGTGCAACCCAAGTGGGAAATTGCTTAAGAACAGTAGCATCATAGGGAGGTGTCTATGGAGATTCTCAGTCATCCAGATCATGGTTGTCCCAAAGATGCTTTTTTCAAGAGGCAACTGGACTTTGTTTTGCTATGAAGACGTTTCGCTTCTCATCCAAGAAGCTTCTTCAGCTCTGACTGGATGGTGGGGAATGGAAGGATTTATACTCCTTGCAGACAGCTGGTTATTTGCATTCTTTTAGAGAGTTGTTGAGGCTACTTGGAAGTTTGTCTGTGTCCTCAGGGTCACCTGAGTAGTGCAAATGGGTTTGGAGCCTTCTTGGAACTGCTAAAAGGATTGTGTTGTGGAGCTGTGCTGTCTGCAGGATGTTTATGCCCTATGTCCCTTCACTGTTGAACACAGGCACAAGCTGTTGGGGATGAGTCTGTGTTGTCTGCATCTAAAACTGAAGCGCAAATGGTCCCTGTAGCCTGCAATTTTTTTTCTGGAAATCCGTTCCTACTCCCACACCATTCGAAGGGTGTTCATCCCAAAGTGCATAGCTAAATGTCTATGGAGATTCTCAATCATCCAGGTCAGGGTTGTCCCAAAGGTGCTTTTTCAAGAGGCAACTGGACTTTCTTTGTTTTTCTTTGAAGATGTCATAGGCATCGTAGGGAGGATTGCATTAGGGGGTCAGATTTGGTGTCGTGCAGCTGCCAAAATTGAATTTATCTATATTACTTCTCTGGAAATGTGATTGCCATGACTGTAAGAGAAGCGTTCATGATGAATCTTATCTCTTTCCAGGATGTCTTCTGGTGCTTTATTCCCAACCTTGGTGCCCGGCTCTCGGGGCTCATCAAGCAAATACCTGGTCGAGTTCCGTGCAGGAAAGATGCCTTTGAAAGGCAGCACGGTCACCCCTGATAAGAGGAAGGGCCTTGTCTACATACAGCAAACGGATGATTCCCTCATTCACTTCTGTTGGAAAGACAGGACATCTGGGAACGTGGAGGATGTAAGTGGAATACTCCAGCCATTGGATTGTGCTTACGTAGATTTAAAGCATGTTTGCCCATTGATAGCTAAAATAGAATGCTTGTATGCTTGTTTGTTTATTAGATTTTTACCCCACCTCTAAGTAACTCAAGGCAATGAAGATGCATAATACTCCTTCCTTTTCCTATTTTCCCCACCATAACATCCCTGTAAGATGGGTTGGACGGAGAGGAAGTGACTAGCCCAAAATCACCTAGCTGGCTTTTCATGCCTAAGGTGAGACTAGAGCTCACAAACTCCTGGTTTCTAGGCCAGCACCTTAACCACTAGACCAAACTGGCTCTCATTTATAATAAGAAATTAAGTTACATGCTTTGGGGTGACATAGTTTAGCCCCCTTTTCTCTCGTGCTCCTATTTTAGAAAGAAACAGAATAAATATAGACTATATGAATCTATGTAGAATTACCTCTTTCTGCATAGAGGCAAGTATTTATTTACTTTTATTTTGCATCTAGCTTCCGCAGCTCCTTCTCGAAAACCATGCCGATAAACGTATAATTCAAACTCTGTACAAATTATGTTTTGTGCTTTTTCCTGTTTTTTTCTCATGAAGCATACTGAGTCAACTATCCAGTGATAATTTTTCTCTTCTTTGAAAATGAACCTTCAAGAAAGGGAATTGGTTTGTGGTTTTCCAGGCATTTTTTAATCCCCAAATTTCTGGGCTGGACAATAGATGGGAATGAGAGAACATTTGATCTAGAAGATTTGATTTCCCCCAGATAATTGGAATGGTACCTTCCAAGGGAGCAATCGAACATGAAGTTTTCCTTTTCCCTTATTGTAGATTGAGAAGTTAGTTATTGATCAGCATTGATTGATAATGTAAGTATTTAGATCCTGCCTTTGTTTTTTAGGACCTGATTATATTTCCTGATGACTGTGAATTTAAAAGGGTGTCTCAGTGTACTACTGGCCGTGTCTATGTGTTGAAGTTCAAGGCTGGATCCAAGAGACTTTTCTTCTGGATGCAGGTTTGCGAGTTCCTCAGTCTCTGTGTCCTGCGCTTCTCCGGGAGTTTTAGTGTGATGCTGTATAGTACAATGCCAGTGCAGCTAGAGAAGAGTTTGAGTGAGAACAATCATGAAATTGATAGGGAAGTCAGCCACCATAACTTTGGATCGAGGTCATACCGTGTTTTCCTGAAAATATGACCTACTCAGAAAGTAAGTCCTAGCTTGATTTTTACACGTGCGCCCAATATAAGCCCTCCCCCCCAAAATAAGCCCTAATTAAGACCCCGCCCACTCCATGGTGCACGGGTAAAAATTAAGCTAGGGTGGGGATGGGGAGGATGGAGCTGCCCTACTACTTACCTTCGGACACCTCGGCCCATTTCTTCGGCAGCCGTCAAGGCTTTTCTGAAGGCCTCTGTAGCCGATAACAGAGCTCTGGATTGATCTGGAGCTCTGTTATCGGCTGCAGAGGCCTTCAGGAAAGCCTTGCTGGCCTTGCCGGACGAAGAAGTTCCTGAAGGCCCCTGATAGCGAAAAAGAGGCTGGGGGCGACACACGCAAGTGAGGTGAGTCAGTGGACAACAAACCCCCCCCCTGAAAATAAGACCTGGTGCCTTTTTGGGTGACAAAAATATAAGACAGGGTCTTATTTGGGGGGAAACACGGTATGTACCTTTGGGGGATGGTCCGTTGTAACCTCGAATGGTCGCTAATTGGCCATAAATTGGGGACCTCTTCTATTGAGAAAGCTAAGATATTAAGAATTACTCATCTGTCCTGAAGAAAATGTGTTTTTTTCCCTTCCTTTCTTCCCAGGAACCTAAGACGGAGAAAGACGAAGAGCACTGTCGTAAAGTGAATGAGTACCTCAACAATCCACCCATGCCTGGAGCTCTAGGAGGCAGTGGAAGTGGGGGCCATGAACTTTCTGCCCTTGGAGGTAGGAGCCTTTTCCAAGAAGCTCTTTCTGCTCAGGATTAGTCATTTAGTTCTGGTTGTTTAAGGATTTCTTTTAAATCCGGTTATAAAATTTTCGATGCTGGCTAAACATCAAAATCACATAATAAAATAGTAAAAACCCATGCTTTGATAGTAGCATATATACTTTTAGATTAGGCAGCTTAGTATGTGCAATTCATTCAATCAATCAATCAATCAGAGTAGAACTGGAAGGGACCTTGGAGGTCTTCTAGGCCAACCCCTTGCTCAAGCAGGAGACCCTATCCCATTCTAGACAAGTGGCTGTCCAATCTCTTGAAAACCTCCAGTGATGAAGCACCCACAACTTCTGGAGGCAAGTTGTTCCACTGGTTAATTGTCCTCATTGTTAGGAAGTTTCTCCTTAATTCCAGATTGCTTCTCTCCTTTATTAGTTTCCATCCATTGCTTCTTGTCTTGCCTTCAGGTGCTTTGGAAAATAGGTTGACCCCCGCTTCTTTGTGGAAACCCCTCAAATACTGGAAGACTGCTATCATGTCACCCCTAGTCCTCCTTTTCTCTAGACTAGCCTTACCCAGTTCCTGCAACCATTTTTCGTATGGATTGTGGGAAAATGAAAGGAAGATGTGAAAATGCATTTTTGTGTATATCTGTTAAACGTAGCACCAAAGCTTTCATTCTGCTTGTTTGCATTGCGTGGCATTTAGTTACACAGTTATAAACATTTTGTCTTATTTTTCTTTTTAGGTGAGGGTGGCTTGCAAAGTCTTCTGGGAAACATGAGTCATAACCAGCTGATGCAGTTGATTGGACCAACGGGCTTAGGAGGACTTGGTAAAGTGCTTTCATGATATTTATGTGAGAATGATATTTATTTAAATCTTGTCTTGGCTTTTAGTTTTAGAAAACAGCTATCTTGCCACTGATGAGACTATACTTAAACCAAAGTGCCCTGATTTGTGAATGTTAGTATGGGATGCAGGAGCATTAGTTTAAACCACAGGTGTCAAACTCGATCGCGTCATGCGACGTATCGTGACATATCGCAACGTTTTTGCCTTTGCGGAGCTGGGGTGGGCGTGACCTGCGTGTGACGCATCCGGCCCACAGGCCGCCAGTTTGACAGGCCTGGTTTAAACCGTTTTGTTTTCTTCAGTGGTTGGTCAACCAGCAAGACCTTTTGCCAGCCACTGAATTGATGCCAAACTCCTCTTGCATGAATGCAGGTAGAATTGTTCTGTTGCTTTCTGGTATATGAAAGACCTAAGAATGGTGCTTCCAAATATTTCCATGTTAATCAAAATTAATAGAACAAGACAATTTTCCTTCCCTTTCCCTTTCCTCTTCCATTTTCTCCCCTTCCCCTTCCCTTTCATTCACTTGTCTCAGTGTGGCATGAGATCCTCAGTAAGCATGTTTGGATAGTGTGATACTTTGGGGGAGGTGTACCTAGAGATGCTTTAGGAGTGAGTAGATCATTTGATGTTATAATCCCTATTGATTTTTCTCTACTACTGGCTGGTTACTGAGGCCTTGACTTGGGGCTCAGAGTGTCAAGTAATAAAGTGAGAGGTTCCTTTAATAGAATATTTGCTCACATTCCCAATGTGCTTCCTTTTTTACTTACTGCTGTTCAGGGTTCCACAGTAGGACATAGTTTTCTAAAGATGGTAACAATTGTGAACCTTTGCCCTGAAAGTGCTGCAACTGATCTCCAACATTTGCGGTTCTGAATGTATGGCCTGGAACAGTGATGGCGAACCTTTTCGGCACCGAGTACCGAAAAGGTCGCACGGAAACGTCACATGCACGCTCGCGCTCGTTGGGGCCGCGCTCCGGAAAAGCTAAACTTCCGGGTTCTAGTACGCCTGCGCGCCCGACGATCAGCTGGCCGGTGTGCATGCACAGGCTGGTTTTTGGTACTGCCACGCATGCGAAGGGATCGCGCTCCGGAAAAGCCGAACTTCCAGGTTCTGGCGCGCATGCGACAATCAGCTGGCCGGCGCTCACCGGTTTTCGGCACTGCCGCATGCGCTGATGGTTGCTCGCGCATGTGCACCAGAAACCCGGAAGACAAACAGGCAAGGCTGCGCATGCCGGGTGACATGGCTTCGCATGCCACTTTGGGCATGTGTGCCATAGGTTCGCCATCACAGGTCTAGAACTTTTGGATGTTCGTTTGATCATGTTTGATTCAAGATTGGTTTGATACATGAAATTTGTGAAAGACATGGTGCACAGGTATTATTTCGGTGATTCCTTTTGAGAGTTTGCAGCAAGATTAAGAGGTCCTCTCACTGATAACAGTTTTACGATGTGGGAATGCACAATTTGGCCTCTCACGAGAGACCAAAGGAAATTAGGCGTGGAGTAAACTTTTTCAAATACATGTTTTGATAATTTTTTTTCTAAGAAATGACTTTAAAAATTTTTTTATTGTTAATTGTGCCGATAGGTGGACTCGGTGCTCTAACAGGTCCCGGTCTGGCTAGTCTGTTGGGCAGTGGGGGGCCTCCAACAAGCAGCTCTTCTTCCAGGTAAGAAGTTTAACTTATCATTTAAATGTCCTTTTACATATTAAGGTAGGGATAGAAGTTAATTTCATTATACCGCCCCCTAGAGGTGGACATGAGTGGTTAGGGCAGCGGCCCCCAACCTTTTGGGCACCAGGGACCGGTCCTGTGGAGAAAGGTTTTTCGGTGGACCGGAGGGGTGGGGGGAGATTCACATGCTGCCTGCATCCCAAGGATGGGGCTTCACTTGTTTGCGTGGCCTGGTTTCTAGCATGCCACAGACTACGGACCAGGAGTTGGGGACCCTTGGGTTAGGGGAAACCTTTATCTTTAATGTTTTGAGACCTCTCAGCCTCACAGTAGAACAATTCTATGCCACAAAATCAGATCTCCTTTAGCTGAACCAATTGAGCCATGCTGTAATTGTGGCATCTTAAAGTTACCACAGTTATAGGGCACTCTGGGTAAATAGTAGGTCTTTCAGTGCCAGTTTTGCACCTACAGGTGTGAGATGGGAAGGGACGCTGTCAGTTCATCAGTGGAGGTCCAAGGAGGATTGTAACAATTCAGAACCCCCCCAATAAAGAATTATGCTTGTACAGGTAGTCCTTGATTTACGATTGCAATGGAGCCTGCCCATTAGGGTTGCAAAGCAGGTCCTCACATGACTGATCCAATTTTATGACCTTTTTTTGAGGCAGTCATTAAGCAAACACCGTGATTGTTAAATGAACCCAGTGGTCGCTATGGGGTGTTTTTGCTGAAAACCGGAACATCAGTTTTTAGCACAAACATCAAAAATTGTAGTCATGTGACTCTTAGAGATGCAGCAAACAACCATAAATGCAGGCTGGTTGCCAAGTGCCTGAAATGCAGTGTGATGAGGGAAACTTCGGAACTGGGTTGCAAGTACCTCTTTGGGGGGGGGGGGTGTCGTAATGTCAAACAGTTGCTAAGCAACTGGTCATAAGTCAAGGACTGCATTTATTTGGAAAAAATAATCAGTGCTTCTTACTTATTTCAATAATTCTTGTGTTAACTATATAGACCAGCTGTCCCAAAGGTGCCTTTTTCAAGAGGCAACTGGACTTTCTGGTTTTTCCTTGAAGACGTTTCGCTTCTCATCCAAGAAGCTTCTTCAGCAGCATCCAGCCGATCCAGTCAAAGATCTATAGAAAGTATGTTGGGTTTGGAGAAATCGAACCCTTTTCAGAATATGCAAGCGATGCTTCAATCAATTCAAGAAGCCTTGGTCAAAACCCAAGAAATTATGGCAAAAAATCATGATGAGATCAAAAATGAAATAAGGGAGATGAAGGGGGAGATACGTAAGATAGATGAAAAAATAGGGAATTTTCTGCAAATGAGAGCAAATAATGAGCAGAGGATACAGAAAATGGAGGAAAAAGCAGAACAAACAGAGAAAAAAGTGGAGGAAGTAGCACAAGTTAACAAAGGCCTGGAGAAGACAGTAATTGTCCTGGAGATGGAAAAGGCGTCCTACTTCCTGAAATTCCAGAATATTCCAGAAAAGAAAGGGGAAGACCTGATGGACGTGATGACAGAGTTGTTGGCTGGAGCTCTACAGAAAACTAAACAAGAGATCCAAGGGGGAATAGGTGAAATATTTAGAATTCATACAAACTACGCAAAAAGACATAAACTCCCAAGAGATGTACATGTGAGATTTACTAAAAAGACACTGAGAGATGAAATACTTAAAAGATCAAGAGACGAGCCTTTGAAATATAAAGGGGGGAAAAAAGTGACTTGGAAATGGGTCCCTAGGAGAGTAAGAGATCAAAGGAGACAATATCAATTTCTGACAACACAACTGATCAAATATAATGTGATTTTCAGATGGCTGATACCAGAGGGAATCCTGGTTATTTGGCAAGATAAAAGATATAGACTGGATTCACTAAATAAAGCATATGAATTTTTTGATCATCATTTTACTGCAAGTGAAGAACAGGAAAGCAGGGAAGAGATAGAAAGTAAAAGACAAGAAGAAATACAAGCAGAAGAAAAGACTTCGCAACAAGAAGAGAGTGAAAATGAAAAAAGAGAACGAGCAGAACGAGAAGGTGCAAGAGCAAAAGAACAGAGAAATAAGAACAACTAGGAGTGTAAAACTTATATATAAATGAAGTGATGGAAGAAGAAATAAAGATGTTATCAATTAACATAAATGAATTTAACTCCCCTATGAAAAGGAAAAAAACATTTACAAAACTACAAAAATTAAAATTGGACCTAATTTGTCTTCAAAAAATGCATATTAAAAAACAACATGGCAACTTATTGGAATATCCCAAAATTGAGAAATTATATTCGGCATTAGCACAACAAAAGAAAAGAGGGGTGGCATTATATGTTAAAGAAACGTTAAAAGCCAAACAAGTATATTCAGATGAAGAAGGGAGAATATTGATGGTTGAGGTTGTAATAAATCAGAAACAGATTCTTTTGATCGCAATATATGCACCAAATAACAAACAAGAATTTTACAAAAAGCTCCATAAGATAATTGAAATGGACTATGAAAACATATTTATGATAGGAGACTTCAATGCAATTGTGGATGTCAAACTAGACTATAGATGCAGCAAAAAAAGTAAAAAAATGACACTCCCAAAAACTTTTTTCGAAATGACAAAGAAATAGGCATACAAGATATATGGAGAGAGTTAAATCCAAAGAAAAACCAATATACATTCTATTCGAACAGACACCAATCGTGGTCTAGAATAGATATGATATGGATGTCACCAGAAATGAGAACAGATGTCCAAGAGGTTGATATAGAAATGAGCATATGGGCAGATCATAACCCAATAAAAATCAGGTGGAAGGGACAAAGGAAGAAACTGAGATGGACACTGAACCAAACTATACTAAAGTACAAGGAGTTTATACAAATAATGGAAAAAGAAATGGACCTCTTTTTTAAAGAAAACAGAAAAAAAGAAACATCACTACAAAATGTTTGGGACATGGCTAAAGCATACGTGCGAGGATTAGCCATAACATATATACCAAGAAGAAACAAGAAGAGCCGAGGTGGCGCAGTGGTTAGAGTGCAGTACTGCAGGCTACTTCAGCTGACTGTTCAGCAGTTCAGCGGTTCAAATCTCACCGGCTCAAGGTTGACTCAGCCTTCCATCCTTCTGAGGTGGGTAAAATGAGGACCCAGATTGTTGGGGGCAATATGCTGACTCTGTGAACCGCTGAGAGAGTGCTGTAAAGCACTGTAAAGCGGTATATAAGTCTAAGTGCTATTGCTAACAAGAAAAAGGAACAACAGCAAAAAACACTACAAGAAGAACTAAAAAAGCTGGAGATAGAATTTGCAGAAAGATCCGCAAAAAAGTAATGTAAAAGAGAAAATGGAATTAATAAAACATAAATTAAACTTAATAGAAAAAGAAGAAATGGCACAAAAAATTAAAATGGCAAGACAACTTTTTTGAAAATGCAAATAAGCCAGGTAGATGGCTAGCATACAAGCTGAAAAAAGAGAAAGAGAAGAAAATGATACATAAACTGATAGATGAGAAGGGGATCCTTCATCAAAATGAAGATAAAAAGAAAATAATCCAGGAATTCTATGGGAAACTTTACAGTCAAGAAAAAGTGTCAGAAGATATAATAAAACAATATTTAGAGAAGGCCGCATTACCCAAAATACCAGAAACAGTGAAAGCGATGTTAAATGAAATAACAATGATGGAATTAACAGAAGCAATTAAAAGGCAAAAAAACAATAAAACACCTGGACCAGATGGGCTTCCGGCAGAACTTTATAAACATCTACGAGATGTCTTAGGTTTGTCAATGTTGGAGATCTATAATGATATGTTGTGAAGGGCCAATCTTCCTAAAACATGGGCAGATGCAAATATTACCTTAATACCAAAAGAAGACTCAGATTTACAGTAGATAAAAAACTATAGACCAATATCATTATTAAATGTAGACTACAAAATATATGCCTCAATAGTAGCAGAGAGACTAAAAAGGTTCCTGAACGAATTTATACACCCGGACCAGAATGGTTTCTTACCCAAAAGACAAATTAAAAATATGAGAATCATCTTGAATACATTGGAATACTATGAAGTACACTCTGAAAAACAGCTAGCGCTGATCATCTTAGATGCACAAAAAGCCTTTAATAACCTGAATTGGCAATTCATGATACTACAACTAAAATGTATGGACTTTGGTGAAAAATTTATAAATATGATTAAGGCAATATATTCTAAACAAATGGTGAAAGTCATAATAAATGGAGATATGACAGAGAATTTCAACGTAAGTAAGGGTGCAAGACAAGGATATCCTCTGTCCCCCTTATTATTTATACTAACTTTGGAAGTCTTGATTAGAAAGATCAGACAAGACCCAGAAATAAAAGGTATGGAAATAAAAAAAGAAAATTACAAATTACAGGTGTTTGCTGACGATCTAGTATTTATCCTAGAAGAACCACTAGAAATGGGATCTAAATTAATAAAAAAAATAGAAGATTTTGGTGAAGTAGCAGGATTAAAAATAAACAAGACTAAGATGCTGGTAAAGAATCTTACAAATAAACAGAAAAATGAATTGATGGAAAAGATGGGCATTCAGATAACTAAAAAAGTAAAATATTTAGGAATTTGGTTAACGGCAAGATGTGCAACTATTAAAGAAGATAATTATTTTAAATTAATACAGCAAATAAAGATAGACCTGGAAAAATGGAAAAGCCTACAGCTGTCGATGGAAGAATAGCTACAGTAAAAATGAACATTTTGCCAAAGTTATTATTTCTGTTTCAAACAATTCTGATAAAACTAGAAAAAAAAGTTTTTTGAGGATTTAAATAAATTGATTTTAAAGTTTATTTGGCAAGGGAAAAAAGCAAGAATAAAATTGAAAATGTTACAAGAAGCTAAAAATAAGGGGGCATTTGGGTTACCTGATTGGGAGTTGTACTACCAGGCCTCAGTGCTTACATGAGTGAAAGAATGGGTTAATTTGAGGAACAAAAGAACATTCACTTTAGAAGGACATGATTTACAATTGGGGTGGCATGCATTTATGTGGTATGGGAAAAATAAAATACACATATATTTTCAAAGACATAATATTAGATAGAAATGCTCTGCTTTTAGTAAGGGAAAAAATCAAAGAGAAACATTACATGAAAATACCGGTCTGGCTATCCACGATGGAAGCACTAATACATCCAAATATTCTTGAACTGGAAAAAATTACAAGATCTAAAGATATCCTAAATGAACCAGGGGAATTAAAATTGAAACAAGAACTGAAAAATCAAGGAATTGATTTGGCTTGATGGCCACTTATGCAAATACAATCAAGATACAAGAAAGATGCAGAAAACTACGGATTTTACAAAGAACCTTCAGAATTAGATCAGATATTTTTAGGGACGGATGATAAATTAATAAAAAAATATATAGCTACTTAATGAATTTTAAAATGGAAGAAGAACAAGTAAAAGAAACTATGATAGTATGGTCCAAAAATTTTGGATATACTATAGAACTAGATAAATGGCAAAAACTCTGAGAAAGAAACTATAAACTGACGATGTCAACAACCTATAAAGAAAATCTCTACAAAATGTTTTATAGGTGGCA
This sequence comes from Thermophis baileyi, assembly GCA_003457575.1. Classification (NCBI taxonomy): domain Eukaryota; kingdom Metazoa; phylum Chordata; class Lepidosauria; order Squamata; family Dipsadidae; genus Thermophis; species Thermophis baileyi. Next base: position 1,235,436 of record QLTV01003469.1, read on the forward strand.
TCTGCCACCAGCAAGAATGGCAAAGATGTTCCAAAACATCTCTCCCAGATGTTGGAAATTTAAACATACTGGGTTCTTACTATCATATGTGGTGGACTTGTCCTATGGCAAAAAAAAAAAAGGGTTAAAAATAAAAATGGGGCTAGAAGAAATGATAAAACAACAAATAGACTTAAAACTAGAGATGTTCTTGTTGGGTATCCTACCGGAGAAATATAATAAAAGAAATACATATTTAATTTTACATGTAACAGCAGCGAGAATTGTGTATGCACAAAAACTGGAAAAATGAAAACATACCTATAGAGGAAAATGTAATAAAATACTAGAATGTGCTGAAATAGATAGATTAACATTGAAAATTAAGGATAAGGAGGAAACGGAATACTTTTTAACTTGGGAATTATTTTATCAATGGGTAGAAAATAGAAGCAGAAGTTAGAAATTTAGAATCGAGGATATGTAAATAAAAATGAAGTAAATGTGTAATTAAATAATATTGAATAATGAGGATAAGTAAACATGATTAATAGACTTGGACGATAATGGTTACAAATGTGATGGTTATATGATGTTTATAATGCTTGATATTATTAACTAATTATAGACAAAACCAAACAGACCATTTAATTAAATAACGGAAAATGTTTAATAAGGATATGTGAAGAATACGGTGAATAGATTTTGAGAATAATAGTTATAGCTATTGTGTGTATAAGATTTACTATTTGTATTTAAAAAAAATTATACCCAGTCAGTACACTGCCATTGTGGATATGGAAATTTTATATATAACAAAGAAAACTATATAATAAAAAATATTAAAAAAGAATTATGCTTGTACAGGTAGTCCTTGATTTACGATTGCAATGGAGGCTTCCCATTAGGGTTGCAAAGCAGGTCCTTACATAACTGATCCGATTTTATGACCTTTTTTTGAGGCAGTCATTAAGCAAACATCGTGATCGTTAAATGAACTCATTGTTAACCGGAACACCAGTTTTTAGCAAAAAACATCAAAAATTGTAGTCATGTGACTCTTAGAGATGCTGCAAACAACCATAAATGCAGCCTGGTTGCCAAGTGCCTGAAATGCGGTGTGACGGGGGAAACTTCGGAAATGGGTTGTAAGTACCTCTTTGGGGGTCGTAATTTCAAACAGTTGTTAAGCGACTGGTCATAAGTCGAGGACTGCATTTATTTGGAAAAAAATATCAGTGCTTCTTATTTCAATAATTCTTGTGTTAACTATATAGACCAGCTGTCCCAAAGGTGCCTTTTTCAAGAGGCAACTGGACTTTCTGGTTTTTCCTTGAAGACGTTTCGCTTCTCATCCAAGAAGCTTCTTCAACTCTGGATGATGGGGAATTCTCCAAGTCCCATTGCCTCTTGAAAAAGCACCTTTGGGACAACCATTACCTGGATGACAGAGAATCTCCATAGATATATAGACCAGCGTTATTCCTTCATTGCAGATGGGGCATTAGAGATGCAGAGGTAAAAGTGATCTAACATTTTCCAGGGAAAGGGTGTGCTAAATGTCCTCATCTTCTCTGTGGACCAATCAGGACTTCTTTGCAAGTTGTACCCTGGGTTTGGCTGTGGAATGCTTTGTTTAGCAGGATGTGTTTTTCAACTTAAAGGAAGGCTACTTCTCTACGTCTAGCGTTTTTAAAATGTGACTTAAAATGGTGGGTCTCACCTATAGGAACCGAAATTTGTGTCACGTTTCTCCAAAATTGTACTTCTGAATTCATGGCTGTAAAATGAAATCATCTGTTGCCTTCTATAAGTTAAGAGTTTGTATTTTTTTTACAATTCTTTATGACTTCTGTTTTATCCAAGTATAAAATATAAAGGAAAATAGAAACAGGAAATTAGGAGAAGGAAAAACGGGGGGGAATATGGGGGGGAAAATTACTTCTGACTATTTTCAGCACAGTAGAAGATGACAACAATTACAGCCTCAACTTTTTACCTTTACACATTAGTATATACTAGCCATTTCTATAACAACAAATCTATCTAATCGGCAAAACCAAAGTGATCAAACATTTCACTTCTGGATTTTGTGCTTGTGAAACCGAGAAGAAGAATCATAAGGCGTTGTCAAACGAAGAATAGATGGTGACCTAAATTAGAAGGTCTTTGGGCTTTTCACTTCTTTAACCCCCTTCTCTTCTTTAGCTGAGAAATAACTTGCAGAATTTTTCCCCGAAATCTTTCAGTTCTCGCAGCCAGTCAACAGCTGTGACACCATCCTCCAGTACCTCCTCCACACGGGTAACGCCCGCTCCTCCTGCTCCTGCTCCTCCTGCTCCTGCTCCTCCTGCAGCGGCCACTAGTCCTAGTCCTGCTCCGAGCTCAGGAAACGGGACCAGCACAGCAACAAGCCCTACACAACCCATCCAGCTGAGTGATCTTCAGACCATCTTAGCGACTATGAATGTACCAGCCGGAACAGGAGGACAGCAAGGTAAACGAGGGTTGCACGTTTGGTATGTCTCTCGAAACGTGCATCTTTCCTCGGAACTTCCATCCTAACATCTCACAGTCTTTATTACTCTGGCCTGGAGTTAGATAAAGTTCTCGACTGCAGATACAACAGTGTGAACCAGTGTTAGGCAGCTGTTGGTTGGTACTGTTCTGACCCGGCCTTCGCAGAAGCAAGAAACAGACTCCCCGCAAAGAAAAACTCCTCTTTATTTACACATTGGGAATTAACTGCATTCACCAACAGAAAGTCCAGGCAAGAGTCCTGCAAGGAGTTAACTGAAACAATAGTCCTTATCAGCTCGTTATGATAAATGCAAGGCCGTGAACTCCCAGCTGGGAGGCTGCAAATTAAGGCAGTTCAAACAGAAATAGACAAACCTTGGTTCTGGCAAGGCAGTCTTTGTCACAGGAAACACACAAGGAGCAAACTTTCCAGAAATGCGAACGGTTGTCTGCGACAACCAAACCACTCCCCTTTCCTCCTATTTATTCCCCAGCCAGGGAGGGGCCAGTCAGCGTCCACGTTTGTTTGGCTTCCCGAGCCGACTCATTGTTCACCTCTCCTATCTGCGCATACGTGCATCTGGAACAGGCCCCAGCTGTTCCTCCTCCTCACTCATCTCTGACTCCAAAGGCAGCTGCCTCTCTGGCTGGGAAATGCCGGACGGCCCTGGCTCTATCTCTGTGTCCGTCGCTGAGCATCCATCAGAGCCTTCCCCAGACTCCAGAACTGGCCCAAGTTCTTCCCCAACCTCCTCATCGTCCGAGTCTGCTGCCAGCTCTGCTGGCAGCTGGCAGGCCACAACAGGTTGATTAGAATCAACTAGCACAGGGGTGTCAAACTCACGGCCCGCGGGCCGGATATGTCATGCGCTGGCCACGCCCGCTTTAGCAAAGGGAGGGAAATTCGCAATATGTCACGTGATGACCCGAGTTTGACACCCCTGAACTAGCACGTTTAGGATGTGGTAGTCATGATTTTTATAGTTATTGGGGGCATTCCCAGGTTACTCTTGGAATTTGTGATCACCTGTAGCATCTTTGCTAATTCCACGTACCTCAAGAGACCATCCTAATTGTGTTCATCCACAGTTGACCTGTCCAGTGTGCTTACTCCAGAAATAATGGCACCTATTCTGGCCAACACAGAAGTTCAAGAGCGCTTGCTGCCTTACCTTCCTTCAGGGGAATCTCTGCCGCAAACGGCAGAGGAGATTCAGAACACGCTCACCTCTCCGCAGTTCCATCAGGTAACCATTTTAATGTCAGTAGAAGAGCAGAGCTTGGTCCCAAGTTGAATAAGAAGGTCTTAAGTTAGCTTGTACAGGCAGTCCTCAACCATAATTGAGCCCAGAGTTAAAGCTGTAAGTCATTCCAGTTGTAAGTCAAGGCTTCACGTATTCAGCTTTGTTTGTTTGTTTGTTTGTTTTGTGGCGGTTAAGCAAATGCCACAATCATTAAGAAAATCCATTTTCCCCAAAGGCCCTTTTTTTGGGGGGGGGGCGGAAACCGGAAGTAAACACCAGAAACCAGCAAAAAATGTTGCAAATCATGGTTATGTGACTGCAGGCGCTGCAACGATGAACCGGTTGCCAAGTACTGAAAATTCGGTTATGTGACTGCTGAAGGGGCCAGGCGAATGTAACTTTCAGCACCAGTCATATGAAGCTCTGGGGAGATCCATTATAACTTTGAACTGTCACGAGATCACGGGTCAATAGGTCAGGAACGAGCTCTAGGAACCGAAGTGGCCTACAGGGTCAGGTTAGGGAAAGGTTATGTGGGGGATGAGAGACAGTTCATTCAGAAATTTACCTGTCGTTTTAACCAGTACGGCTTTGCTAGTATTCCGTCTATCTGAAGCTTTTGAGAGTGTATACCAGGGGTCTCCAACCTTGGCAACTTTAAGACCTGTGGACTTCAACTCCCAGAGTTGAATTCTGAGAGTTGAAGTCCACAGGTCTTAAAGTTGCCAAGGTTGGAGACCCCTGGTGTATACTGTGTGGGGGCTGTGTTGTTTACCCATTTCTAATTTACAGTGATTTACTCCAGCACTGCTTAGCTACAAATCCACAGGACTGGTGATAGGAATTATATTTGTTACACTACCAGAGGTGGGTTCCTCACGGTTCGGACTGGTTTGCCCGAACTGGTAGCAAACCGCTGGTGATGTCACAATGATGTCACAAAACTACCATCTTTTTTTGGACTTTTTTTCCGGTTTTTTTTTTCTTCTGCACATGCGCAGAAGCCGAGTTTCCGGCACTGCGCATGCGTCACCATCTTGTTTTCAGCTTTTTTGGGGGGGAGGGGTTGATTTTTTGGCACTGCACGCGCAAAGCGTGCGTGCACCCACGAGGCGTGGCCACGCGGCGCAGGAGGAAGCGAACCGGCAGCGAGGTAAGTTAGACCCCACCCCTGTACACTACCACCCATGTTGATAGTTTACTTTACAACAAAGCTCAGAGGACTAGCTAATTTCTTTAGATCTATTTGAAATATCTAGAAATTATAGGGCAGAGGTTTGAAATTAGAGATGATATTCTAGGATAGAAAGAAAATGTAATGAATGAAACGTGACCTTGGTTGGATTGTATCATAGGTACATGAGAAGGATCCCTCATCTACCTTTGTGGCAGGGGTGGGTTCCACTTACCTTCCCCACCGGTTCGCATTGCGATGTTTTGCGCGTGCGGGCTCGCTCCGCTTGCACATGTTCCCTCGCGCAATTTGGCTTCCGCACATGCTCAGTAGCTGCAATCAGCCCGAAACACAGCTGAGGAGCTGATCAGCTGTGCTTTGGGCGAAGGAATAAAGGTCAGTATAAACCCAGGGGCAGGCGGGAGGGCCCTTTTTCAAGCAGCAGAACAGGAAAAACCATCCCAACAGTAAAAAAATTCACAAAAAATTCACCAAAAAAGATGGCGGTGCCCACGGACCGGCACTGACTGAACCGGATCCGTGACGTCACCAGTGGGACGCTAACGGTTCGGGCGATCCAGTCCGAACCGGGAGGAACCCACCCCTGCTTTGCGGTCATGTAGCCAGTGGGAGCTGGATTTTTGATTTCTCCTATCACTAAATCATCTTGGAATAATCCTGTGAAGATAGAAGCAGCTTGATTTTCTCAGAATCTGGTACTTTTATAGCCTGGATGAGCTGGTCTTTTTTCATTTTGCAGGCGTTGAGCATGTTCAGTGCTGCCTTGGCTTCTGGGCAGCTGGGACCCCTGATGAGCCAATTTGGCTTACCAGCTGAGGCCATAGACGCAGCAAACAAAGGCGGTAAGTTCATTTGCATCGCTAATTGGGAGCTGCTGAATCATGAACGGAAATATTTCTAAGGATGAAGTAATACGTCATGAGATTTGAATTCTGCTCTCTCTGTTTTCTGGAAGGCTTTTTGGGTCACTCTAATCCAGTGTTTCTCAGCCACGGGCAACTTTATAAGGTATGGACTTCAACTCCCAGAATTCCCCAGCTAGCATGCTGGTATGTGGAACTCTGGGAGTTGAAGTCCACACGAATCCTATTCAGGATTGTCCATTGCTCACGTGGTGGTTCAAAGCCTGGCACCTTTGTTTATGTCTTCCTATGTCTGGGTGTTCTTATCTGTGCTATAAATGGGTGTAGAGCAGCGGTTCTCAACCTGTGGGTCGTGACCCCTTTGGGGGGTCGAACAACCATTTCACAGGGGTCGCCGCGCGCGTTAGCCCACCATCTTGGTGCCACCGTCACTGCAGGGGTGAAATGCTCCCGGTTCGGGCTTGCCTGCGGGTCGTCGGACAGCCTGTAGCGACACAAGCGGGAGACTTCGCCCGGACGCCGCCATTTGGGTTCTTTTACCCTCTGCGCATGCGCAGAACGCTTTGCGCATGCGCAGAGGGTAAAAGACCCCAAATGGTGGCGTCCGGGCGAAGTCTCCCGCTCCGATGCTATCAGCTGTCCGGCGACCCGCAGGCAAGCCCGAACTGGGAGCATTTCACCCCTGCAGTGACGGTGGCACCAAGATGGGGAGAGGGTAGGGAGGGGGTCGCGGTGGTAGTGGTGGCAGCGGGGGGGGGGGTCGCGGCATTAGAAAGGTTGAGAACCACTGCTGTAGAGAATTAGTTGAATCCTTACTATTGAATAGTTAAGGAGAGCTTTAACCAAGAATGCTACCAGAGAGCTGCTCCATCTTGAAAACCCAAAGTGTTTCGGGTCACCCTGACGCTACAATTTTTTAGGTGTTCTTTAAAAACTTGATTGTTCCCCTAAGGTCTGAAATAAACAGGTAAGACACCTGGCTGGCTGCTGCACGCCATTTTCCCTTCTCTTTTGTTTAATATTAGTTTTAAAGGTTTAATTATATGCTGTCAAGAATGTATGCCGAGTGGAGGAGCACTTACAGATCCAAATTATAAATAAAATCTCTACTACTAAAACATAGTGAAATGGAAAGTGTGATATCCAGCTTCTTGGAAACTTACTTAGAAGGGAAATAAAGTTAGGCCAACATATTTATGCAAAGGATTTATCATTTGGACTAACATTTAAAAACGGACTTTGCAAATTGCAGCTGTCCTGTTGCAAACCTTCCATGCTGTTGCAGGTCGTGTGTTGCAACTACACACTTCAAATGTGCACAAGGCAGCCTGCTGTCTTTCATACTTTTCTCTTGCTGAATTACCAATTTAATATGTCTTGTTTCTAGACGTAGAGGCGTTTGCAAAAGCCATGCAGAACAACGTCAAATCCGACCAAAAGGAAGGAGAAGCAAAGGAGAAGAAGGACGAAGAGGAAGACATGAGTTTAGATTAGATTTCTTAATTGTGTCTGAATAATACTCCTAGATATTAACTTTAAGTAGAATCCCTAGCTGACTCCATGTATTGAATCTACAAGTAAAGGATCTCATTCCCAAAATTCTTTCTGGAAGTAACTTTTCCCCCGTTTCTTGCTATAGCCCAGGCAGCTGTTTAGCCTTAAGACACCACTTGTCCCTAGGAAAGATTTGATTGGACTAAATGAAATCTTGCATCCAGTAAAACTGTGGCTTTTACGTTTGAAGGGTTAACCTAACACCTGTTAGTTTATATATATATATTTTATACTTAGCTAATTGTACCTGGGTGTGTCTATATTTGGTGGAATATTTGACTTCTTGCCTTCATTAAAGATTTGAGGGGCTCCTGAGAGTCCGAGCTCCTCCCCTCCCCTCCCTCTGTGTTGGATAATGTGGGGCCTGAGGAATTGTTTGAGCAGAATATTTTCACAGAAACCACAAATCCAGGTATTTCTAAGTGGCTTAGAGGCTTCCAAGGGTGGGCTGGGCATGACACAAGGTGATAAAAAATGGTTATGGCTTTGAGATTGAGAAATAGCTGGCAAAAATATTGATATTTGGGGGGAGGTTATAGAATTGAACCCTTGCAAGCAATTCAGTTGGTTGTAAGAAATGTAATTCAAGTTATATAAAAAGCGGGAAGACCAGTATCCCCTTTCGTGGTATCCTATGAACGCATTCACTCAAACATATTCTCCTCCTGCACTGAGGCCACTTTGTACAAAAAAAGAACAATCAGAAAATTTTATTGGAAGTATGTAGCAATGATGTACAGAAATATTGCTTTCATTATTCAGCCCCCAAAATAAGTTGCTGAAATAAAAGTCAGGGTGAGTTAAAATCCACTTTTCAATATGTACCCCAGCATTAAAATAACCAATATACTAAGGAGTAATAAAATTCTTTTCAGAACTGTCTTACCCAATGGGCACAAGTGAACCTGGTTTGATACTGATTAAGTGAAGTTAGCTGATGGAAAGGGAAATTGTGATACTAAAACTGAAGACGACGTAACACAATGGAGTAAGAGTGAAGGATTGGGGGTTTTTTTCTGAAAGGAACTGAGGACATCACCTTAATAAAGCGAAAACTCTGTTTTCCTTTAATGTCACTGAAATGCAGGCTGCAGCAACCGCACCTAATATGAAGGGAAGGATCTGTTTTTGCCTGGAGTCACAAAATCCACGTAAATCCTAGATCTAGACTCTGGTGCTATTAAGCAAACCACAGTATGGCCGATCATCACGGACTGGCTAGGTTCTCACAACACCGAACTGCAAAGTACCCCAGATCCATGTTAATGATACCACACTCAATGTGCACACCTAATTAAGCAATGTCCAATACATTCCTTGATCCATTTAGGGAAGTTGACGAAGACAAAACAGTTTTTCAAATCTGTGGGGGAAAATGTATATATGCCTTTGTGGTGTCTGGGTTGGTTATTGAGGTATATGCAAGGGTAAAACCATTGAGGTTGTTTTCCCCTTGCAGCCATTTTGTCATCACCCCATTTAAAAATTTAGACAACAGTCTCTGGAAAATGATTAGAACACCTGCAGTGGTCAAACATATGAAGATACCAACAGACGAGCTGAGGGTTGGACTGGAATCCTCGGTGCTCTCCAAACTTGGCTTGCTTGCAGAAAGAAACATCTCCAAGCAAACAACCAAGCTTAAGAGAGCACCAAGGACTCCACAATCTACAGATAGGCTTAAACACCTTGGTTCTTGTGTATTTTGATGAAATTGTTGCTTAAGGCATCACTGCGACTTGTCTCACTCGTGCAAGGGAGCACCTTAGCCTTCTAACACCCATTATAAATATTTTTATAAAGCGCACACCATGTGCCTTGTTTGAAATACCCTACTGCCAATATACTGGAAGAAATGTGCAAATATATTACAAATTAATGAGCACAGCTGAGAACCCCACCACAGCTCGTCCTCTGCTCTATATACACTCTTTTTATTGAACCCTGTGTTTTCGTTGGCAAGGAGATGCATCACGAAGATGTCCGCCGCCTTTTGGGAGGGTGACAAACCCATCGGTGGCTCTGATTTGACGCATGCCAGGAAGCTTCAGTTACCCAGTCGGGCACCCTCTGAGCCCTACAGAACCCCTGGTTGAGCCAGCTTGCCTGATGTCAATTGGGTTTCGGTTGATCACCATATTCTTCATGCAACCCACAAATGGAGGATGACGCATATGGGATAGTGAAGCGAGTTCTGCAAAAGGAAAACGAAGTATTTTTATGCACACAAACCAGCAGGACTTGATACAGAGAAAACCTTTTGCATCAAGGCGCATCAAGCCAGTTGAGCCTTATCTGTGCTGCTCATTACATTCAGAATTACTTTTCTGAACCGGGTCCAAATTCTCCAAGTAGGTGGCTTGTCTAGAAAAAGCCAGCTTTGCCCCATCCCCTCTGTGATCCTTTGGCCTTGCCCACAAGATAACTCCTTCCTTCCTTCTCTTCTTTCCCTCCCTCCCTTCCTTCTTTCCTTCCTTCCTTCCCTTTCTTTCCTTTCCTTCCTTCCTATCTTTTACCTCCCTCCCTCCCTTCTTTCCTTCCTTCCCTTTCTTTCCTTCCTTCCTTTCTTCATCTTTCCCTCCCTTCCTTCTTTCCTTCCTTCCCTTTCCTTCCCCTTCCTATCTTTTACCTCCCTCCTTTCCTTCCTTCCCTCCTTTCCTTTCCTTTCTTCCTCCCCCCCCCCTTTTATTTAACAGAATAACAGAGTTGGAAGGGACCTTGGAGGTCTTGTCCAACCCCCTGCTTAGGTAGGAAACCCTATACCAGTGATGGCTAACCTTTTTCTCGTGTGCGCGCGTGCCGGCACCATAATGCAATGCGTGCACGACACCCCCTTGTGCATGCGTGTACGATCCTCCCACCCCCTCCGGAGGTCCTCCGGTGCCCGGGGGAGGCCGTTATCGCCCTCCCGGAGGCTCAAGGAAAGCTTCCGGAGCCTGGGGATGCGTCCCGCATGCGCGGCAGATACCTGAAAATCAGCTGGCCGGTGGGAGGCACACGCATGCGTGGTGGAGCTGAGCTGGGCGACGGCTTGTGTGCCTGCAGAGAGGGCTCTGCGTGCCACCTGTGGCACGTGTACCATAGGTTCGCCATCACGGCCCTATACCATTTCAGACAAATGGTTGTCCAATCTCTTTTTGCAGGCTCCAGTGATGGAACGCCCACAACTTCTGAAGGCAAGCTGTTCCACCAATTAATTGTTCTAACTGGCAGGAAATTCATCCTTAGTTCTAGATTGGTCCTCTCCTTGCTTATTTTCCGTCTATTGCTTCTTGTCCTGCCTTCTGGTACTTCGGTAAATAGGTTGACGTCCTCCTCTTTGTGGCAGCCCCTCAGATATTGGAACACTGTTATGTCACCCCTAGACTTTCTTTTTATTAGAGCAGACACATCCAATTCCAGCAATTGTTCCTCGTACATTTTAGACTCCAACCCCCATCTTTGTTGTCTGTAGGTTCTGTAGGTCTAGAAGGTTTAAAAACTAATAATCTGGGTATGTCCATTTAATGGACTCCTCTGAATGCTCCAGTTCCTTAACCCACTCACCTGGCATTCCACCAAGATAAATGCTTTCTTTGTCAGAGGTACCATGGACTTCGTTTGGACCCACTGTGTAATTTGCTTTGGTATCCACATCCAGTTGGATCATGTTGCTTCCTTTGATGACTAGGAAAGAAAACAAAGTAGCATGGATCTATTTCATAATTCATGCAGCCCCACTTGCTCCCTTATGCCAGAGGAATATGCAAGAAGAAGAAAAAATCAGTCTAGTGCTACTGATACAGCTCTTTCCAACCCACTGCCCAATAACTGTTGGATTGCAGCCCCTCTAATTACCAACTCTATTAGCAAAGCACACTGAGCTGGACCAGCAACAAAGAATTAGTCTTTATTTAAAGATGGGGACAGATGGACATGCATGATTTGCAAATGTTATAATGTTTTAATTAGTATCCGACATCTCTATGGGATCTGAACTGACTCCAAAATCCCCAAAGAAGCGTGGCGATCCAATTTTAGCCTCCATCAACAACCATTTGATGAGGGAAAAGGTTTCATGAAATCCAGACTGATTTACCGACATTAAATCTAATTAACTTGTTTTATGCTTTTACAATACACTGAGACCATATGTTGACTCAATACATCAACTAGATCTTCAACTGAACTGATCAACAGCGTTCTACGAAGATACTATTTTGTGATTAGGCTCCTCAGTGTATTGTACTGTGATGGTCAATAAATATAAACATAAGATGGGGGGGGGAGGAGAATTTTGCAGAATACAGAGTTTGGGGACCATCTCTGATGCAGTTGATTCCTTCCAAAAGAGACAGCAGAAAAAAAAAAGACGAGATCCCTTGGGTTGGAAAGTGGCTCACCTGTGATTGTATGCCATTGGCCATCACAGAGGGAAGGCTGGGACACAGAAGTGGAGAATTCTCTGGTTCCTGTATTTGCGGTCACCGTCACCTAATACAGAGAAATGATTTGGAGAACTTCATTTAGATGGCATTAGGAAGATGCCTCTGAAAAATCTGGTTTATTCTATCAGAGGGTTGGTTCTTCAACGAGAAGAACAATGCTAGCAAGGAAGTTTTCAGAAAGGAAGTCAGATCATTACAGATCTACCTGTTGTGGCTTGTCGGCCGCCGGCCTCTCCAGCAGCCGAATCAGATGAGGAGGCGTGGGAGTCAGGGCCAGCATCAAGGCAACCTGAGAGCTCCGAGGGGGAAGAGGGAATGGAGCTGTCAAGAGATAGAGACAGGCAGAGCCTGGGCTGCCCATCAGCCCTCAGATGGAGAGTCTACAACCCCAGGTCTGGAGGTGGATGATGAGAAGAAGAGAAACAGCTGGGCCCAGTGCCTGATGCATGGATGCGCAGAAGGCAGAGGAGAGGAGAGCAGTGGAAATCTATGGGCTGATCCATGGAAGAGCCACCGCTGCTAGCAAAGCCCCACCCTAGCTCTGGGGATAAAAGGCAGAGGGCGGAGATGAATAGATGTGGCAGACAACTATTCATCTCCCTGCCGGACAGACTTGTTAGCCTGCTGTGAGAGAGAGAGAAAGAGACTTTTTGCCGGGGCTGCTGGCGCTCCTAATAAAGGAAACATTTATTTAACTACAGAGGGTTTATCGTGTTTGGCAACCGGGTCAGAACACTACCCCACTATTACATTTTCAATTTCTGCTAGATGAAATTTGTAATCAAGAACCAGTCTGGTCTTGCGGTTAAGGCACCAGGTCAAAAAGCAAGGAACCATGAGTTGAAGTCCAACCTTAGCCATGAAAGCCAGCTGGATGACCTTGGGCCAGTCATTCTCTCTCAGCCCAATTCATTTCACAGGGTTGTTGTAGGGAAAACAGGAGGAGGGAAGTGTGTTGGATATGTTCACTGCCTTGAGTTATTTGTAAAAATAATAATGGTGGGATATAAACAAACAAGTGTAAAGCTCAGCCTTTCATCTGATCCACAATCTCTCCTCATGGCTATTAATACAATGTGGCCTCTTCATTCATTTATTTTTTAAATTTTTATTACTGATACTTCTCTATCACCCTGCTATGGAGAGTGGATCATAAAAGAAAGCTTAGTGCCTCCTCAAAGCATCTTCCACAGTCAATTTTTCACCTCTTTTCAGAAACTGAGTAAAGAGAAAATAATTCTTAAATGTGGAGGCAAGTTGTACCACAGAAGAAGGGCCAATACTGTGAAGGCCCCGTTGACACAACTCCTTCATAAACTGCACACTCAACAGGTCTTCTCCTCCAGGTCTTACAGGAAGGGCAGATTCACTTTGGAACAAGTACTGGTACTTCTAGAGATCTTCCATAGCCATTTGCCCAGTCTGAACTCTTGGCATGACTGGCTGGGGAATTCTGGGAGTTGAACTCCACAGATCTTAAAGCTGCCAACATTTAGAAACATGCTATTCCTTGACAACGGATGGTACATTTTTCTACTGTCCATGCCCAGGAACATACATGACAATTGTTCTGGTTTCCCTCAAAGGATGTTCAAGATATTTGTCTCTATTACTTTAAAAAACTCTTGGAAGCTCGTTACTCAATCAATCAATTAATCAAAAATGAATAAGCTAATCAATTTACCTTTTGGCTGTCAGTAGATAGCCTGAGATAGTTTGTCTGTCTTCCTATGTGAAATACCAGGCCAGATGAACTCCGCGATCGTATCTCCAACGTCATCTCAAAGTCTTGACCGATGGCTACCGACCTATCTGGGGGGAGAAGAGCAAATCTTTCACAAAAGGTTTGTGGGCGGGAACCTAAAGTTAAAACTAAACAATCCTGAAAGGAAGTGCCAAGAATGACCAAGTGTGAAAGGACAGACAACACTTAAAAGTACCTAGTGTGATGTATCCTCCTTCAACAGAGAAAAAAACTCCAGTTTCCAAAGGGCCCACATAACAAGGGGTCACAGCGAACACACGGGAGGGTGAATTTAGAGGCTTTTTGTCCAGTTTTAGGTGCCTGAGGCAACCCTTAAAGCTACTAGCAGAAGAGTCCTGCAGAGAAGAAGAAGGTCTTCTGAATTAGATAACAGCATCTGGACATTTCCACTGCCTACAGTTCCCCCAAACTCGCAATTTCATGCTTTCTTTTATATTGGCTTATTTAAAGAACTTATATGGCTGCCCATCTCCCATAGAGATCCCAGGGGTGGGCTCATGAATGCTAATAAAAACGATATAAAAAGAAATCAAATCCTTCCCACCAGGCACCAGACCACCCGACTCCACCATTCAGCCAGAACTGAAGACGCGAAAGTGAAACGTCTTCAAGGGAAAAACAACGGAAGTCCAGTCGCCTTTTGAAAAAGCACCTTTGGGACAACCATGACCTGGATGACTGAGAATCTCCATAGAATTTGTTGACTATGATTCAATCTCATCCTAGCCCAATGACTGAGGAACAGCCAGGCCAGGCCAGGTCTTTGTGGCCTTCCAGAATGCTAAAAAGGATAGGGACTTCTCCAATCCCAGAGTCACTTGTTCATGAGATGGGTAGCTTTAAAATTTGACAAATAAATACGTACATTCCAAAGGGCCAAGGCAACTATAGTGAAGATGCCCCTTCAAGGCGCCACCAGATGACAATGTCTGAGGCAAGAGACCTGGAGCGCCTCCACCCCACCTGATCTAGTATGAGGCACAGAAGGTACCTCCCCTCCCCAAAAACAACCCGGTCCTTGTAGGGTTTAAAAAAAAAAGATGACCTGAATTTTAAAATGCACCTAAAAAATAAGTGGGAGCCAGTGTAACTCATGTAACAATAGCGTTAACAAGGGAAAATTATAAAGAACCCAGAAGCATGCAAATGGCTGCATTTTGCAGCTTCTGGATAGTCTTCAAGGGCAACTCCACACAGAGTGCATTGCAGTAGTCCAACAGGGAAGTCACAAGGTTCGAGTGACTGACTAGGCTTCCTGGTCCAGGAATGGGCGCAATTCATAAAATTCTCTCTCTCTTCATATCAGGGGTGAGTCTAGTTATATGAACAAGCAGGTGCCAAGGTAGATTATTAAGTTCCTTACTGGTATATGAGCCTTAGCTTTGGCCAGTGGTGCTCCCCCCACATAAAAGGGGCCAGAGATCCCGAAGTCGACAGTGGTCGGCAGCACCTTCTCAAGGGACCTCAGTCCATCAATGACCAGCTGAACTCTGTTCCTATCTCTGCTGAAGAAGACCTGAAAATGATAAGAGATGCGATTTTAATGCATGGGATTTTTCAACGGAATGGAATGGAATGGAATGGAATGGAATGGAATGGAATGGAATGGAATGGAATAGAATAGAATAGAATAGAATAGAATAGAATAGAATAGAATAGAATAGAATAGAATAGAATAGAATAGAATAATAGATCAGATAATAGAATAGAATAATAGATCAGATAATAGAATAGAATAGATAATAGTAGAAAATAGAATAGAATGCAATAGAAGAGTATAATAGAATAGAAAAGAATAGAAGAATAGAACAGAAAGAATAGAATAGAAAATAATATAGAATAGAATAATAGAATAAAATAATAGAATAGAATAGAAAATAGAATAGAATGCAATAGAATAGAATAGAATAGAATAGAATAGAATAGAATAGAATAGAATAGAATAGAATAGAATAGAATAGAATAGAATAGAATAGAATAGAATAGAATAGAGTTGTAAGGGACCTTGGAGGTCTTCTAGTCCAACCCCCTGCTTAGGCAGGAAACCCTACACCACTTCAGACAAATGGTTATCCAACATCTTCTTAAAGACTTCCAGTGTTGGAGCATTCACAACTTCTGGAGGCAAGTTGTTCCACTGATTAATTGTTCTAACTGTCAGGAAATTTCTCCTTAGTTCTAAGTTGCTTCTCTCCTTGATTAGTTTCCACCCAATAGAAACAGTTCACCAATAGCAACACACTCTTGGCTCAGTGTTAATCCAGAGGAAAACTAAGGCATTTGACATAGAAGAGATTAACGAAATGTGCCTACAGTATTTTCCCTTTCCTTACCGTGTGCCATCTTCCATCGTGGTACTTTTCTTTGGTCCGGAGTCTCAGTTTATGTCCGTTGGTATCAGCCAAAAGCACCAAGCGTCCATTGGAGACAAAAAGGGAGAAGAAGGAGTCCAGGGATTCATTAGCCATGTAGAAAAGCAGGCCACTAGAGGAATTCAATCTCAACTCCATGGAGAAATGAAACCTGTTGAAGAAACATCGATTGTCATTCAAGCTTTCTTAAGTCTGGATTGGAGTTCAGAAGGTCAGCGAATAGAGTACAGGCTCTCCTCGACTTACTACCATTCGTTTAATGACTGTTCAAAGTTATGACGGCACTGGAAAAAAATGGCATAATTATTTTTCACGTGATCAAAATTCAGGCATGTATTTATGATTGTTGCATTGCCCCGGCTCATCTGCTGGCTTCCCACAAGCAAAGCCAAGGGAGGAAGCCAGATTTGGTTAACAACCACACGGTTCACTTAACAACTGCAGTGATTCGCTTAGCATTTAGCAACCGTCTAGCTTAGCAGCAAAACGTTTGGGCTCAATTGTGGTGGCAACTCGAGGACCTGAGACTTTTTCGCTTCCCTATTTATGTATTTTTTTTTTGTCTGAAGTACAGCGTCAGAAAGACTTTCCAAGCAAGAAGAAAAAAATACATTTCGCTTTTCAATGTTTACCTTTCTTGTAAAATTCCTGGTATTTTATTGAACTCTAAGCGGCTGACAGGGGATCCACCAAACTGCAAAGCATCTTTAATAGATTTGGGCTCTTTAAGCAGGTGGCAATTTGTGTCTTTCAGCATTGCCTTGCTTGGGACCTGCAGAGACATAATTTGTAATTCACAGTCCAGAATTTGATAGTGGAGAATATCTGTAGCTCGGGTGGAGGATGAGGGTGGAGGAGGTTCATTTTCCGAGCTTGTGAGTTGGTTTCTGAATGTTTCGTTACCAGGCTAGGTAACATCTTCAGTGGAATTTAGGGGATGTCAGCAGGGGTGGGCTTCAAAAATTTTAGCAAGGGGTTCTCTGCCCGGTTGCTGGGTGGGCGTGGCCATGGTGGGCGTGGCCTAGTCGGCCTCCTGCACCACGGCTGGGGGGGGCATTTTTGCCTTCCCTGGGCTCTGGAGGCTTTCCTCGAGCCTCCGGGAGGGCGAAAACAGCCTCCCCAGGCTCTGGAGGTTGTCTGGAGGCTGGAAACGGGCCCAAACTTCCGGTAGGCCCATTTTTCGCCCTCCCCGAGCCTCCGCGCACGCCCTGCACTTACCTGCATCCAAAAAGGGCCGCGTGGAGACTCCTGGCAGGGGCAGGGTGGGGTGGGAGTGGGATTTCGGGGTTCTCCGAACTGCACAGAATCTTAGCTAGAGGTTCTCCCGAACCCCTGCGAACCCCCAGCAGCCCACCCCTCGATGTTGGTGTTCTTCTGCTTATAAGGGCTTCATGTGCAGTAGATCTTGTGATGGAGAGATTACGTCAGCTGTGGATCACATCATGTAAGGGTCTTGTGATGGGTCTTGTGCCACATGAAGCTCTTATAAGCAGAAGAACACTGACATTGAGATCCCTTAAACTCCGCTGAAGATGTTACCTAGCCTGGTAATGAAACGTTCAGAAACCAACCCACAAGCTCGGAAAACGAACCTCCACCCTCCTCTTCTCTTCTACTGTATTTCCATCACCTTCGGTTTCCACCTGCTCTTCTTTTCTGGCGCTCTCATCTGCTGGGGTTGCCGATCTCTGGGGCAGTTCATGGTCACATTGAAACTCTCGGTGCTCTGCTGCAGATCCACAACTGCCTGGGCTTCCAATCTCCTAGTTCAGAAAGGAAAAGAAGATTAACAGCTGTCCAGGGGGGACCGCGGGCAGATGGTGTGAATTGACAGGACCTCTTTCGACTAGTAAAAAAAAAAAAAATCTCCGCAGGAAATCAAAACCTCAATGAGCCCAATAGTTAAAGTGTGTGAAGAAGGAAAGGAAGCTGGAGGAAGGTACAAAGGGGACACGACTGAAGCACTGGCTTACCTCTTGATGAAGACATTGCTAATGCAGCCTGTAAGGTTGCCAATGTCGCCAGGGTTGGGCAAACCGCCCAGGTGAAAAATGCCCAACTCAGTTTCACGCTTTTGCCTCCTCTCCCGATTCAGCCCTGCCGTGGATCCCTGAAGCTGATCATCTACATACATCCGGACCCTACAACATAAATGTTGCATATTTCAAGATGGGGAGATCAACTGGGGAAGCGGACAAGACAAATATGCAATGCAAAAGAGTGGTACCCTGCAGAATCGCTGTAGATCGCCACGTAGTGGCTGGTATCGTCAGCGTAGGCATTCTTGGTGGTAAGCTCCGTGGACAGGACAGTGACAGCCACACGGCCATCTTGCAAGTTAACCTGGCAGCTCCCTTCCTAGAGAGAGAGAGAAAGGAAAACTGCTGCTAGAGAACTTTTGACTCTTGACTCTTTGAAAGCAGTTCGTTGGGCATTAAAATACGTAATTCTTCAAAGGTACCTAAAGGATGGCTCAAAGCAATTAGGATGTCATTGACATCCCTCATGGACACCCATGAAGGTAGGGCAAAAGACGCCACCATCTTTCTAGTTTAGAATATCTCACTTAGATGATAGAAGGATGGATGGGATAGATGATAGATGGATAGATAGATAGATAGATAGATAGATAGATGATAGATAGATAGATAGATAGATAGATAGATAGATAGATAGATGATAGATACCGTAGATAGATAGATATAGATAGCGATAGCAATAAGACTTATATACTGCTTCATAGGGCTTTACAGCCCTCTCTAAGAGGTTTACAGAGGTAGCATATTGCCTTCAACAATCTGGGTCCTCATTTTACCTCGGAAGGATGGAAGGCCGAGTCAAACATGAGCGTGGTGAGATTCAATCTGCCAAATTGCAGGCAGCCAGCAGTCAGCAGAAGTAGCCTGCAGTACTGCACTCTAATCACTGCACCACCACGGCTCAAGATAGAGAGATAAGAAGATACAGATAGATACCAATAAAAGAAGAGTGAAGTTGATGAGTCTTGCAAAGAGAGTCTCAGGTGGGACAAATATAAGGGAAAGGTGTAGAAATAATTTCTCTCCTTGAGATACAGCTGTTAGTTAAAACCCCTCATCTGTCTCTTTTCTTAAGAATGCAAAACATTATCCTGACAGTCTTTCCAGTTACACAAATAGTGAGACTAGCATTTAACGTTGTCTTTCCCTACGGTTCTGTATGCCAGTTAGTTAGGAGTTATTTCTCACCGTTCGGCCAATACTACATTCAGGAGACTATTATTTTAGGACGCAATTCCTTCATGGCCCAAACGGCCTACCTTTGTATCATGGTGATAGAGCAAGCCACGACTCTGACTGGTACGGAAGCTAAAACCAGTGTAGAAGTCTTGCAACGGGGGGACGTTCTTCAGCGAGAGAGTCAAGTAGCCGGAGCCATGAAGTTTCATCGAACGAGCCACCTGGAAAAGGACAGGTGGAACACCCATTGAAGTGGGTTATCCTTAGATTGAACAAAAAAACAAAACACAAACCAGGGCTACCAAAAAGAACAGAATGATGCCATGACCCTGGTGGGGATGGAGAACCACAACATCAAATAAGATTAGCAACAAGTGTAGAGTTTAAGAGGTGGGTGAACCTACACAGTTTAAGTAAGGTGTCTGAGTGATTGTTATGAACAGTCAAAAGTTTCTTGGTGGCAATAGGCCAAGCACTGATAGTATCTGGATGCTGGTAGTAGAAGAGACTGACAACCATTTGTTTGGAATGGTATAGGATCTCCTGCTTGAGCAGGGATTGGACTAGAACAGGGGTCTCCAACCTTGGCAACTTTAAGACTTGTGGACTTTTAACTCCCAGAATTCCTCAGCCAGAATTCTGGGAGTTAAAGTCCACAAGTCTTAAAGTTGCCAAGGTTGGAGACCCCTGGACTAGAAGACCTCTAAAGTCCCTTCCAACCAGGGGTGAAATGCTCCCGGTTCGGCCCGGTCCGGGCATACTGGTAGCGCCGCCTGCCGGTGGTTCGGAGAACCGGTAACGACGGCAGCGCGAGGCTCCGCCCACCCACCCGGACGCTGCCATTTTGTTTTTTTTAACGCTCTGCGCATGCACAAAGCATTCTGCGCATGCACAGAGGGTGAAAAAGCTCGTGCGCGAGCGGAGCATGGGCAAAAAAGTGTGCGCACGGAGCGAGCGCTTCTGAACCGGTAGGGAAGGTAAGTAGATTTCACCGCTGCTTCCAACCCTATTATTCTATGTTCTATCTCAAGTTTTTATTGTTACAGGAGAAGCTTCAATTGGAGTAGGGAGTCAAATTACTGCTTTACCTCCAGAGAAAAACTGGCAGTGCTTAAATACTGAATACAGATAGTAGTAGTCCTTGACTTATGACCATTTGTTCAGTGATCGTTCGAAACTATGATGGGGCTGAATGATGGGCTTATGAGTGGTGTTCAAAGTTACATGGGTTTCCCACAGTCACGTGATTTTGATCTGGGTTCCTGGCAACCCGTTTGCACTTACACTGGGGTGGCCAATTCTCCCCCCCCCCTCGATCATGTGGTTGCCGTTTGCAATCTTCCCTGCCAACTTCCTCAAAAAGTCAAGAGGGAAGATCACACGTTTGCTTCCTTCCTCTGGCACAGAATGCACATTCCCCTGCCCTCCACTGGTTGGGAAGTATAGGTTTTTTTGAAATTGACTGAATGAGCAGAGATGGCGAAATTAACTGCTTTGATTAGACATAATGGACTAGACAGCTTTATAAGAGACTGGAAACCGTTTGTGGACTTTCTATGCACTAAATACAATAACAGATGGTTAACAGTGGGATTTGAAGATGAGTGTAATGATTAGTTCAACCTGTTGACTGCTTTTTCTTCTTTCTTCATATCTATCTATCTATCTATCTATCTATCTATCTATCTATCTATCTATCTATCTATCATCTATCTATCTATCTATCTATCTATCTATCTATCTATCTATCTATCTATCTATCTATCTATCTATCTATCTATCTATCTATCATCGTCTGTCTATCTTCTATCTGTCTGATTATCAATCTATCTATCTGTCTATCTATCAATTTATCTATCATCTATATCATCTATCTATGTATCTATCTATCTATCTATCTATCTTTCTATCTATCTATCTATCTATCTATCTACCTTTCTTATATTTTTTTTGAACCCTGAAATAATCGCTTGGCCTTATTGCCATGCACTCAAAAGCCCGATTGGGCTTATTATCAGGGGATGTCTTATTTTGAGGAAAAACAGGGTAC
>QLTV01003469.1:1266060-1277026 GCA_003457575.1 Thermophis baileyi
CCAATCCCCCGGAGTCTGTGAGTTCTAGTCCCGCCTTAGGAATGAAAGCCATCTGGGTGACTTTGAGCCAATCACCAGGAGTCTCTGAATTCTAGTCCCGCCTTAGGAATGGAAGTCAGGTAGGTGACTTTGAGGCCAATCACCAGGAGTCTTTGAGTTCTAGTCCCGCCTTAGGAATGAAAGCCAGCTGGGTGATTTTGGGGCCAATCACCAGGAGACTGGGAGTTTTGAGGCCTGCCTGAGGCATGAAAGCTGGGTGGGTGACTTTGGAGCCAATCCCTCTCCCTCAGCCGAAACACACCTCACAGGGATGATGTTGTGGGGAAAATAGGAGGAGGAAGGTATGTTGGATATGTTTGCTGCCTTGAGTTATTGGTAAAAATGATAAAGGCGGAAAACGAATCATAGGCATGAAAGAACTTCATAATTGTTAAGACAGCTAAAAGGATAATGGGAGAACCATTAAGTCACCAACTGCAAACTACTAGTTTATGCAACCTGATTCTAAAAAGCCCCCAAAATACCCCTTGTCCAACACTTGTTTAACTTTAACTTTTAACTTTTATTTGCATTTCTGTGCCGCCCAACTCCCAAGGGACTCTGGGCGGCTTACAGCAAATATAAAAAACTTATTAAAATATAAAAAGCTTATTAAAAAGATACATAATAAAAACATTTACAAACAATTAAAAACCCATACACACCTTTTCATGGCCAGATCTCGCCAATTACAGAGGCGAGATCAACGGCTCCAGGCCTGCCGGAACAACCAGGTCTTCACTGCTTTCCGGAAGGCCAGCAGGGTGGGGGTAGTCCGGATCTCAGGGGGTAGCTGGTTCCAGAGGGCCGGGGCAGCCACAGAAAAGGCCCCATTCTGGACCAACTGTAGTCTCCGAACACTCTTCAAGGGTAGCCCCATGTAGAGCGCGTTGCAATAATCTAACCGTGAGGTGACAAGGGCATGGGTGACTGTGAGGAGAGCCTCTTGATCCAAGTAGGGTCGCAATTGGTGCACCAGGCGAACCTGTGCAAAGGTCCCCCTAGCTACAGCTGCCAAGTGTTGCTCTAATTTTAGCTGTGAGTCTAGGAGGACACCCAAATTGCGAGCCCTGCTTGTCCAACACGAGCAGCATACTCAGCCGAACTCACCGTGAAGCTGGAAGGGTAGCCACCCACGTACAAAACGGTGTTATGGGGCCTGAAGTTGAACAATCCATGTTCTCCTTTGGCAACGCTGTCTCCCTTGGTCTCGTGCAAGGTTTGCTTCTCCACTGTCACAGACATGTGTCCGTATTGCAAGATCCTACAAACCAGGAAGACATTTGCTGATTTCTAGGCTCTCTCTCTCTCTCCTATCCCTCTGCCAGGAAACGGCATTCAAGAACGCCCACGAAAATAAAAATAATATAATCGGAACTGCAAATAAAAACATAAGCAGAAATGCAGCAGAAAGTCGACAAAGCCCATGGTGCAAGGAAAAGACGACAAAACCCAGCCCAAAGAGGACTTCTTTTGACGAGGCCTTAACGGAAAGCACTTTAGGAGCAAGGGAGATTATTACTTCAACCTTCAAAACAATTTTCCCTCTTCTACCAAGAAGTACAGGTTAAGTCCTCGACTTGCAACAGTTCGTTTAGTGACTGTTTGAAGTTGCAACGGCACTGAAAAAAGCAACTTAGGACAGTTTTTCCACACTTACAACCACTGCAGCATCCCCATGGTCATGCGATCAAAATTTGCTTGGCAACTATCCTCACATTTATGACGGTTGCAGTGTCCAGGGGTCAAGAGATCCCCTTTTGCGGCCTTCTGACCAGCAAAGTCAACGTGGATGCTAGATTCAATTAACCGGGTTACTAACTTAACTGCAGTGAATCACTTAACAACTGTGGCAAGGTTGTAAACTGAGGCAAAACTCACTGAACAATTGTCTCGCTTAGCAACAGCAATTTGGGGCTCAATTGTGGTCGCAGGTTGAGAACTACCTGTAGTGATTGTAGAGAGCAATTTTACCTCAGAAACTCTCTTCCATGGATCCACTAAGGAACATCGATTTTTGAAGCCTGTTTTTTTCCCCTGCTTCGTTCCTCCATACCTGTTGATGCTGACAGCAGCAAACTGTTCTCCAATTTCTTCATCGACCGTCAAATGTGCTGGTTCATCATCTCCTAGTTTGTAGATCCATTCCACTTTGTGATCTTTAAGGATGAGGCCCATGTAGTCCCCAGTGGCCTGGAAAATACAAAGAACAAGAGTGAACTTGGTTTGGCCATCCAACCTGAGGCCCAGATAGTGTGAATGAGCCTGGGTTGTTGTTTTTTTTTTGTTATATTAATTGTGAGATGTTGCAACTCTTCCTATCTGTTGTTTATGCTATCTTAGGTTTAATTATTTATTCTTTCATTCAAATTCTATAGGCGTCAAACTCAACCAAGTGATTCTGGATGGCTGACAATTCAAAAAGGTAAAACAATTAAAACAATAAATGGTAAAAACATCCAGAAAATAAATACATACAGTAGCCAAAATAATTAGCTAACTAACAATAAAGCCAAGAAATGAGACTTGAAAAGCAGAAAACAGCAGAAGCAAACCACACTTGTATTTTAACATTGCTCTGGTTGGTTAAACTAAATTTTAAGTAACGTTTTGCAAAGTGCAAAATCTGAGGAAGAAACAGTAATCAAAGATATTGGGGCAAAGAAGAGGAACCCAAACAGAGCTAAATCTACGTTACACCAACAGTGAATATCAGTCGTATTGAATAACAACTGCATAGTAATGCCAACATTCTCAAACACATGTGAAATACAAACTATCTACTTTCTACCCCAAACCCACTGGGTTGATTTTCCATGTTTCTTGATTTCTTTCCTGAGAACTTACATCCTTTTGTCCCAGGTACAACACGAAGCGTGTAGACTCATCCTGTGGTTGGTCTCTCTTTTTGGAGTCTGGGTTCTGAATATAGAATTTGAGGGATGTGTAGGCAGCCAAATCCTGGAGATTGCTAGGAGTCCGGATTTGCACACCGGAAGTGCCATTGAACTTCACCGGAACTTTAATCTAGAAGCCAAAAGATCAAAGGAACAAACATTTGATACTGGACACTTCAGGCCTGGCATTAAAAAATACTGTGGTCCCAGCAAGATCCGCTATTTTGATGCTAATTCATCCCAAACTCCCTTTAAAAATCCTCCCTTCTAACAAATTCTTCTTAATGATATCCTGAGGAGCATGAATTAGTTTCTGTGAGTCAAATCCTTAATTGGCTTCACAGATTATGCTTATTTCTATTTGATTGTTCTTAAGGATTGATGGGCAAAAATAATATACAGGTAGACTTCATTGAATGACCACTCATTCACCAACCAAAGCTGCAATAGTGTTGACTAAGGGGACTTACGACTCACAACATCCCCAGAATCACACAACTGCAATTTGTGCACTTGGCAACTGGCTTGAAATTATGAGAGTCATAGCATCATGTGCCCATGTGATCTCCATTTGCAACTTTTCTTGTTATCTTCCAAGCCAAGGGAACAGGGAAACTGGCAGGGGGTCACAAATGGTGATCACGCAACCATGGCATACTGTGACTGTGTGGGATTGACTGAACAACAGCACCTGGGACTGCCTCAATTGCTGTCGTAAGTTGGCAAGCTCACATGATGTCATGGTTTACAACTGGATCACTTAGTGACAGAATAACAGAGTTGGAAGGGACCTTGGAGGTCTTCTAGTCCAACCCCCTGCTCAGGCAGGAGACCATTTCAGACAAATAGTTCTCCTTAAAAACCTCCAGGGTTGGAGCACCCACAACTTCTGGAGGCAAGTCGTTCCACTGATTAATTGTTCTAACTGTCAGGAAATTTCTCCTTAGTTCTAAGCTGCTTCTCTCCTTGATTAGTTTCCACCCATTGCTTCTTGTCCTGCCCTCGGGTGCTTTGGAGAATAGTGTGACTCCCTCTTCTTTGTGGCAGCCCCTGAGTTATTGGAAGACTGCTATCATGTCACCCCTAGTCCTTCTTTTCATTAAACTAGACACACCCAATTCCAGCAACCGTTCTTTATGTGTTTTAGTCTCCAGTCCCCTAATCATCTTTGCTGCTCTTCTCTGCACTCTTTCTAGAATCTCAACATCTTTTTTTATCATTAAGCAGGGACTACCTGTAATTACCAATCCTGCCCTTGACTGACCAGATTGTACACAAGTTCTAAGTCAAGATGGTCTTCTCTTGAAGACCTAAACTCCGACATATAACTTTGTTTTGGAGTCTCATCCTGGCAGAGAGCAGGATCATCAGACCTGGAGTTGACTTTAAGCCTTCTTACCTTACTGACAGCATTCCGGGCCAATGAGATCAGTTGGCGCACCCGCAGGATATTGTCCAAAACAGTTGCGTTGTGGCTTCTTCTGTTTTCCAGGCTGGTCAGCTTTCCCAGAAGGACTGGCAGGGTGCTTTCAAGACTTGAGACTGGACAGCCGAAATTTTTTTTTAGAGGAAACCCAGACACCAACCCAATGGGAACATAAACAAGTCACAGAGGAAACGTGATGCATGATAGATTACAACTTAGTTCCGAAAAGAAGTTTCAAATCTTCTATTTCAAAATTGCCTTCAATGTAATTATGAGCTCTGATAATTTCATTGTTTATTTCAGATGACATTTCAGGGAAAGAAAGAAAGAAAGCAAATATAGAAGAGGAGACAGAATCACACAGAATCTGCTGGGTTTTAGCAATAGCAATAGCACTTAGAATTATATACCGCTTCATAGTGCTTTACAGCACTCTCTAAGCGGTTTACAAAGTCAGCATATTGCCCCCAACAATCTGGGTCCTCATTTTACCGACCTCGGAAAGATGGAAGGCTGAGTCAACCTTGAGCCTGGTGAGATTCGATCTGCCAAACTGCTGGCAGCCAGCTGTCAGCAGAAGTAGCCTGCAGTACTACACTCTAACCACTGCACCACCGCGGCTCTTTTGTTGTTTTTAAAAACTGTCCAAAACCAGAAAGTAAAAAAGATAGAACAATTTGCATCTTTTTTCTTTCAGCATTCTGTCTCAAAAAATAATGCAATGACCCTGACAGACTGGAAGAAAAATGGAAGAAATTGCATAAAAGGGAAACAAGGGGGAAAAAAAAGAACCTAACTGATATTTTGTATCTGACATTATTTAATGCTGCCTTTATTATTTTTATAACTAACTCAAGGCACTGAACATAGCTACCGTATTTTTCACACTATAAGACGCTCCGGACTATAAGACCCACATTAGCTTTAGAGGAGGAAAACAAGAAAAAAAAAAATCCGCCTCTGCCGGCAGGGAACCAACCCCCCTTCCCCCCGCCGCAATATTCACTCTATAAAATGCACAGACATTTCCACCCACTTTTGGGGGGGAGAGGAGTGCATCTTATAGTGCGAAAAATACGGTAATAATTTTCCTTCACAACAGTTTTCATGCCGGACGTGGCTCGTCAGGGCTCCGCTCTGTTGCGCCCACCACCGGTCAACTGAGCTGAGCTGCTGCCGCCGCTGGGAAACGCTGAAGCCTTTGCTGCTGAGCAGCTGATTGGCGGTTGGATCGGCCTCCCGGAATACCGCCGATCAGCTGTTCTAGGCGGCGGGCATTGCCACCGCTGCCACCGCCAATTGCCACCATTTGGCAGCGACGGCGAAGGTGAACAGCAGCGGCGAACGGCAGTGATCAGTGGCAGCGATCAGCGGCAGCGATGCCTGTTGCCTAGAACAGCTGATCGGCAGTATTCCGGGACGCCGATCCAATCAGCTGCTCAGCAGCGAAGGCTCCAGCGTTCCCCAGCGGCAGTGAGCGGCGGCAGTGGTGAACCAGCCCCACTCCCCTCTCTGCAATATTCACTCTATAAGACTTAACCACTAGCCCAAACTGGCTCTCGAAAAACATTAAACAACATTTCCTCAAAAGGCATTTATATCCAAATCCTCTTCCAAAGCATTTTTAATAGAAAAGAGAATCTATACCCACAAATGAATCCCGCTAACGGAATCCCTCTTTATCCAAAGAAACCGAAAGACTGAAGGAATGGGAATTACGCACCAGTATTCTTGACATCACGGGTAGCTTGATTCAAATCTTCACTTCTTAGATCTCCATACTGTTTTTTCCACTCGTCCACGTTTCTTTTCATGTCCCTCAGTTTTCCTTCCATTGCGGCCACTGTCTCGTTGGCCTTTAAGGCTGCGTCTTTGGCCTTCTGAATTTTCTCTGATGCATCGTCTTGCAAACAAAGAGAGACAGGGTGCAAAATTAAAAAACAACAACAACCAAGCTCACCGAATTTAGATGAAAGAAATGTGCAGAGTCAAGAGTGGCCCAAAACTCGCAACAGTTCAGATTAATTTAAACTCAGGAAGAACAAATACCAAAACCAACTAGCGTAAAAACTATTCTCTGCAGTTCGGAGAAAATCATTAGCCAGGAGTGAAATTCATTGCATTTCATGCATTAATGTTGTATGATCAGATCACCGGCAAAGTGATGGGACAAATCTATTATTTATTTACTTATTTTAATGTATTTATTAAATTTAAATGCAGCCCATCTCACTATCAAGCGACTCTGGGTGGCTTACAGTACCATAAATACCAAGATAGACAATGAAAAAGTTAAAAATAATATTACAGGTAGTCCTTGATGTACAACCATTCATGTAGTGACTGTTCGAAGTTACAACGGTCCTGAAAAAACCAATATGACTGTTTTTCACACTTATGACCGTTGCGTTATCTCCATGGTCAAGTGATCAAAATTCAGACGCTTGAATTCAGACAACTCATATTTATGACGGTGTGGCAGTGTCCCGGGGTCATGTGATCCCCTTTTGCGATCTTCTGACAAGCAAAGTCAATGTAAAACAACTGCAGTGATTCACTTAACAACAGCGGCCAGAAAGGTCGTAAAAGGAGGCAAAACTCACTTAACAAACGTCTCTCAAAAAACCGGTTGAGAAGGTTGCAAATGGTGATCATATGATCCTGGAATCCTGTGACCCATGCCAGTTGCCAAGTGTCCAAATTTTCATCACGCGACCATGGGGATGCCACAACAGTCGTTAAGTGTAAAAACTGCTCATAAGTCAAGGTTTTCAGCGCCCCTGTAACTCTGAATGGTCAGTAAGCGAATGTTCGTAAGTCAAGGACTACCAGTTTGGGAAATCTGTGAAGTCATTATAAGCATTATAGGCTTACCATGGACCATGTCCAACTTGTTCTTCGCTGAGTTCAGCTGGTTCAGAAGTTGCTCTTTCTTCGTTTGGGTGCCAGCCAATTTGTTTCTGGCTGCCTCCAATGCTCCCTTGACTTGGATTAAAAGAAAAGAAGTACAGAGTTATCAAAGTTCAAATCAGGATTTCGGGAAGTAACATTTCAATTAGTAACATTAAGAATATGACCTGGGGCTGCGAATGTTGAGATGTACCAAGACATTCCAGACCTGTGTTCTCCAACCTGGGAATTGGGACAACTCGCTGCGGCCAACATGCCACGGGACAACTTAACAATTCTATTTAATTATTTAAAATAAGTTATTTTAATTTTTGCCATTCACATTTCATTCTGTCCCTCCTTTTGCATCCTTTCTTTAATGATTCTATTCCACCATTTCTTTTATATTAGTGTAACTCTTGTCCCACAGTGAGTTGTCCTGCAGCAAGTTGGCTTTTGTGAGTTGGCCATGGCGAGTTGGCCACGGCAAATTGTCATAGACCCCTCCAAACCAGAGGTGGGTTCCTCCCGGTTCGGACCGGTTCTATAGAACCGGTAGTAACTTGGCGGCCTGGGTCGCTAAAACCAGCAGCGACCCAGGCCTGCCACGTCCCCGAACCAGTTCTTTCGGCGGCGCCATAGGCGCTACCATCTTGTTTTTTGCTTCTGCGCATGCGCAGAAGCTTTTTTTAAGCACTGCACATGCACGAAGCGCGCCCGCACCTGTGCGGCACATCACTGAGCAAACCGGCAGCGAAGAAAACCAGAACCCACCCCTGCTCCAAACCTTATTAAACTGAACTACTATTACTACTTTGCCTGTCCCATTGATAGACCGCTGCAGCTTAAACCCAAGAACAACACAAAATAAAAGCTTACACCCTCTTTTACCAATTCCAGATGATCTGGAATTAAAATGAAAGAGAACATTTAAGTATAATAGAACTGTTTACAATTGTATTGTTATTCTTGCAACCCTTTGCCTTCAGAAGGCAAGACAAGAAGCAACGGGTGGAAACTAATCAAGGAGAGAAGCAACCTAGAACTAAGGAGAAATTTCCTGAAAGTGAGGACAATCAACCAGTGGAACAACTTGCCACCAGAAGCTGTGGGTGCTCCATCACTGGAGGCTTTTTAAGAAGAGAAGGGACAGTCACTTGTCTGGAATGATACACTGTCTTCTGCTTCAGCAGGGGGTTGGACTAAAACAGTGGCCCCCAATCTTTTGGGCACCAAGGACTGGTTCCGTGGAGAAAGGTATTTCCATGGACCAGAAGTGCCATGGTTTTGCGTGTTGCCTGCATCCCGCAGATAGGGCTTCGTTTGTTTGCATAGCCCGGTTGCTAGCATGCCGCAGCCCAGTGCTGGTCCACGGACCGTGGGTGGGGGACCCCTAGACTAGAAGACCTCTCCAAGGTCTCTTCCAACTCTGTTATTCTGACTTCTGACTTTATATTAATATTTACATTAAGAGCCGTGGTGGCGCAGTGGTTAGAGTGCAGTACTGCAGGCTACTTCTGCTGATCACCGGCTGCCAGCAGTTTGGCAGTTCGGGTCTCACCGGCTCATGGTTGACCCAGCCTTCCATCTTTCTGAGATCGGTAAAATGAGGACCCAGATTGTTGGGGGCAACATGCTGACTCTGTAAACCGCTTAGAGAGGGCTGTAAAGCACTGTGAAGCGGTATATAAGTCTAAGTGCTATTGCTACATCCTGCTTTTCCACTTCCTATAAAACTGTCCCAAATACCTAACCAACAGAGGTGCACCCAAAATGACAGAACAAACACACACTCTATGGCTCAGGTGTTTGGCTGGATCAGTTCTGAGCAGGCTGTAATCAGACCGAACCAAACCCTCCAATCTCCATTGATCCATTAAGGACAATAAAGAGCCATTAAGAAGACCAAGGCATCAGATGATAACGCCGTGTGTGATATGCAGCGTGGTGAATGCGGCTAAGGGGAAAGACCCAGATGAGAAGGAGGGTCTAACGGACCAGATTGGATGGAGAAGGTGCTGCTGGTTTCTTGCTCACCTCCGCTGAGCTTCCTTTGCTCTTCCTTCACAGCTTCTTCTAAAGCGCTGCTGTCTTTCTTCATCTCTTTTGCTCTGTCTCCAAGGTTATGTTTGAGGACATTCTGCAAATACAGAAGGTAACTCGTCCCACCTCGTCTGCATCCAAATTCACACAGAACACTCTGAACCTACGTCTTATAAAAAGAGTTCTAGCCTCCATTGGTTTTCTTCTCTTGGGTGCACACTTTTCCCCTCTAATCTCTACTGTTCCATGACTCCCTGGAACACAGGTAGCCCTCGACTTATGACCACAATTGAGCCCAGAATGTATGTTGTTAAGAAAGACAGTTGTCAGGTGAGTTTTGCTCCCAGTTTACGACTTTTCTTGCCACAGTTGCTTTAAGCGGATCACTGCGGTTGTTAAGTTAGCAACACGGTTGTTAAGCGAATCTGGCTTCCCCACCGACTTGGATTGTCAGGTCAACAAAAGTGATCACATGACCCCTGGAGATTGCAACCGTCATAAATACATGCCAGTTGCCAAGCATCCGAATTTGGATCACCTGACCATGGGGAGGCTACAACGGCCGTTATCTATGAAAAATAGTCATAAATCACTTTTTTTCAGTGCCGTTGGAACTTCGAAAGATCACTTAAACAAAATGTTGCATGTCGAGTTAATTGCATATTAAATGGATTGCAGGTAAGTCCTCGACTGATGACCATTCATTTAGCAACCATTCAAAGTTACAACAGAGAAAATGTGACTTATGACCAGTTCACACACCTACATCATCACAGTCACATCACCACCATTTGTCACCTTCCCAGCTGGCTTCTGACAAGCAAAAGTCAAGGAGGGAAGCTGGATTCGCTTAATGACCATGTGATTGGCTTAACGGCCATGATGATTTGTTTAATGACCATGGCAAAAAAGTTCATAACATTGGGCACAGACATGTGATGACTCACCTAATGTTCCCCTTTCAGAGATCTGCCCAGACGGGTTTCAGGTGCTGCACCAGTCATGACTCCAGGGAAGGGGTGGGGGAGTGGATATCATCGTCCATAAGAGTCTTTGTCCTCGCAGGATCCCTGCACCTGAGATTGTTGGGTGTGAGTCTCTCCTTGTGAAGTTGGACTTAGGGGTGCAGGTGGGTTTGTTGTTGACGTACCTACCTCCCAGCTTCGTCAAAACAGCCCTGCCTGATCTGCTGGAGGCAGTAGCCGGGTTGGCAGTGGAGTTCCCCAGACTTATGGTCCTGCGGGACTTTAATCTGCCCTCCCTCAGCGAATCCTCGGAAGCAGGTCAGGAGTTCATGGCTTCCATGACAACCATGGAAATGACCCAAGTAGTTCAGGGTCCGACCCATAGGGGGGGGCACACACATGACCTGGTGTTTCTCTCGGGGCAATGGAGACAGGATCTGGAATTAAGGGGTAGAGATATTTCTCCCTTGTCGTGGTCAGATCATTTCCTGGTGAGGTTAGACTTTGGGGTGCTACTCCCCCATCGCAGGGAGGCAGAACCGATTAAATGGTTCCGCCCCAGGCACCTAATGGACCCGGAAGGGTTCCAAAAGGAGCTTGGGGAAATACCTGACTCCCTTGTCCACAATCCGGCAGAGTCCCTGGTGGCTGCCTGGAATAAGGTGGCCTCGGGGGCACTGGACCGTATTGCGCCTCTGCGACCGCTC
>QLTV01003469.1:1285567-1302666 GCA_003457575.1 Thermophis baileyi
ACTGTAATATTAATACTATTGTTTGCTTATATATAATGCAATTTCTTATTGTATATTATATTATATATATATGTATATATATGTATATATATATATATACACATCCCAAGTTTCTGTTTGTTACAATATGTGTTTTTGTTATTTTAGTTCTTTTTCCACTTGTTTTTTAAAAATTCTCTACCTGCAGAAAATTCCCCTATTGTTCTGATTCTTTGACATGCAACCATTCATTTAATGACCATTCGAAATTACAATGGCGCTGAGAAAAGGGACTTATGACAGTTTTTCACACTTACGACCCCTGCAGCATCCCCATGGTCACGTGATCAAACTTCGGACACTTGGCAACTTTATGACGGTTGCAGTGTCCCAGGGTCATATGATCCCCTTTTGCGACCTTCTCACAAGCAAAGTCAGTGGGAAAGCCAGATTCACTTAACAACCGTGTTACTAACTTAACAACTGCAGTGATTCACTTAACAACTGTGACGAGAAACAACTGTCTTGTTTAGAAACAGAAATTTGGGGTTCAATTGTCCAAATTTTGATCACGTGACTATGGGGATGCTGTCACGGTCCTAAGTGTGCAAAACATTCATAAGTCACTTTTCTCAGGGCTGTTGTAACTTTGAACGGCCACTAAACAAATATAAGTCAAGGACTACCAGTATTCCCAAAATCCCTTGGGCCGTAGTAGCTCTTTCTGCAGCCCAAAATCTCAGTTTTTACCTGGGTTTCCTCTAAGTGATTACGGTTCAGGCTGTTGAGATCTTCTGTCTGTCGGGTTTTATTTACTGCTTCATTCAGGGCATCTCGTAGGTCCATCAAATCTGAACTGTACTGATCCAGCTGGTCATTGATTTGATTGACCAGTTGTTGGTTGGCCTCCAACTTGTTGAAGAGCTCATTCCTCACGCGATTCAGCACTGAGAGAAAGAAAGCTTTAAAAGATTAGTGACGAACATCAAGAGTTCCATGACGGTGAGGTAACGTTGCCTCAATTCCAAAAGAGCAGCGTCTCCAGGCTTGGCAGCTTTAAGACTTCTGGACTTCAATTCCCCAAATTCCTCAGCCACACTTGTCTCTCCACACGTCATCCTTAGTGAAGCGTGCAAACCAGCGTCTGCATTTCCTGCATCGGATGAGGAGGGCACATCTTTCTCCTTTTGTCCTGGCCACCTTTTACAGAGGCATGACTTAGAGCATTTTAACTACCGTATTTTTCGGAGTATAAGACGCACTTCCCCCCCCCAAAAAGAGGGTGGAAATGTTGGTGCGTCTTATACACCGAATATAGCCATTTTTGGCCTCCTGAAGCCCCGCCCCGTGCGAAAACGGGTACACAGAGGGTTTGGGAGGTCTGCAGAGTGCTCCTGGGGGCTGGGGGAGGGCAAAAACTTTTTTTTTTCTTACTTACCTCTTCGAAATCTTGGTGCATCTTATACACCGGTGAGTCTTATAGTCCGAAAAATATGGTAACTGCATCATTGTTTGGTTTGGTGGCATCAGCGCCTCAGATAGAAAGTCCATACAGGACAGCCGAGGAGATTATAGGAAGCTCTCTTCCCATTATTCAGGATACTGCTTATAAGCGCTATGTGCTTAGAGCTCAAAGCATTGTTAGAGACCCCCACACACCCACTTCACGGTCTGTTTCTGTTCCTCGCCTCTGGGAAGAGGTTTCAAAATATTTCTAGCAGGACTACCAGATACTCTAACGGCTTTGTTCCCTATGCCATCCGTCTGGTAAACTCGCAAGATTCGTTTTTCTCGCCATGTACATGTATACATCCAAACTAGACTGTGTTGTTTCTCTGTGTCATATACCATATTTTTCGGACTAAGACTCTGGACTATAAGACGCACCTAGCTTTTGGGGAGGAAAACAAGAAAAAAAATCTGCCTCTGCCTCTGCCTCTGCCTCCCAGCAATTTGCTTCCTTGCAGCAAACAGCAAACAGCCTGGTCAGCTTCAGCACAGCCTGATTTAGCAGGAGCAGCTGATTGGCGGTTGGATCTGCCTCCCGGAATACCGCCTATCAGCTGTTCCAGGCTGCGGGGATCGCCACTGACCATCACCGCTGCCGCCGCCACCTATCGCCGCCTCCGCGCGACCCATTTTCGGCCTCCGCGCGTCCCGTTTTCGGCCCATTCCAGGCAGCGGGGATTGCTGCCGCCGCCTATCCCCGCCGCCTGGAAGGGGCCGAAAATGGAATTGGGTATGTCTAGTTTAATGAAAAGAAGGACTAGGGGTGACATGATAGCAGTGTTCCAATATCTAAGGGGCTGCCAGAAAGAAGAAGGGGTCAACCTTTCTTGAAAGCATCTGAAGGCAGAACAAGAAGCAACGGGTGGAAACTAATCAAGCAGAGAAGTAACCTAGAAGGAGAAATTTCCTGACAGTGAGAACCATTAATCAATGGAACGACTGGGTGCTCCAACACTGAAGGTTTTTAAGAAGAGATTGAACAACCATTTGTCCAGAATGGTATAGGGCTTCCTGCCTGAGCAGGAGATTGAAGACCTCCAAGGTCCCTTTTAACTCTGTTATTCTATTATTCTGTGTCAGCATAACTTATCTCAAAGGGTTGCAGTGAGGAAGAAAAAGAACAGGGAGCATTATACGTTGTCACCTTCAGCTCCAGTAAAAAAAGACAGTATTAACTAAAAGAAAAATATTCTCCGCTTATAATTTTTTTTTTTAAATGGGCTCTTCATAACTGAAACACCAGAAGGAAACAAAGAAGCATCCATCTTTTAGGAAATGTATCTAACTTGGTTTAGAACTTAAATAAATTCAAAACTCAAGGTATCTTGAATGTAAGAATCCAGACTGTTTTCACTGAAGCCTCATCTCTCAAATATCAATAAACTAGATTCCAGAATATCTTGTTGTTCTTAGTTGCGAAGTCGTGTCCGACCCATCGCAACCCCATGGACAACGTTCCTCCAGGCCTTCCTGTCCTCTACCATCCCCCGGAGTCCATTTAAGCTCACGCCTACTGCTTCAGTGACTCCATCCAGCCACCTCATTCCCTGCCGTCCCCTTCTTCTTTTGCCCTCAATCGTTCCCAGCATTAGGCTCTTCTCCAGTGAGTCCTTCCTTCTCATTAGGTGGCCAAAGTATTTGAGTTTCATCTTCAGGATCTGGCCTTCTAAAGAGCAGTCAGGGTTGATCTCCTCTAGGACTGATCGGTTTGATCGCCTTGCAGTCCACGGGACTCGCAGGAGTCTTCTCCAGCACCATAGTTCAAAGGCCTCAATTCTTTGGTGCTCAGCCTTTCTTATGGTCCAACTTTCACAGCCATACATTGCAAGTGGGAAAACCATAGCCTTGACTATATGTACCAGAATATCTTAGTAAATAGTAAATCCTTGGGAATGACTCCCTCACTCAACCCATTTGCTTTCTCTGTCATACTCACAATTCTGTGTTTCATCACGCTCCTCAACAGCAATGGCGCTCTGGAAACTAAAATCCATGGCTTTCATGTGCCTCAGCATTGCACCAACCTCAGCTATCTTCTGACGAAACTCCTCCGCAGAAGTGGAGCTAGCATTGGCTGTGGTAAAAGTGTCCATCTGATGTATGAGATCTGTATAAAAAAGCCACAACAATGGAGATGCATGATTTAGGACATACCTCTGCACATATAGCAGCTCTTGATTTGATGTAGGAGATGACCAAGCTGAGCCTGAAGGAGGGGTCAAATACATCATTAGTCATGAGTCCCAGCCCACCTTGAATGCCTTTCTTATCTCCCACTCATTTCCCTTGACCGCTAGTTGGCCAGATTCTTGTAGAGAGCTCCTGATTTCCCTGGCACTTGACACTTGATTTCCCTTTAAAAGAAAGCCATTTCTCTCAGGATTCCAAAACATTGTCAGATTCAGTAGTCAGAAGCAGCACCGTTTAGCAAATTAATACCCCACTGACTCTCATCCCATGGAGGTTTTTGATATGATTTTATTTCTTTTTTGCAAAACATTATTCCACTACATTCTTCCCTTTTTTACATTCACCACGATGTGCAACCATGCTAGTATCGTGACAGAAATCACGTAGGGCCTACATTTGTACCTGTTCAGAAGTTATATGTCAACCCTGAAGCTGACCTGACCAGAGCCATTTTGAGGCTTCAGTGTTGCCACACTGGAGCTGAGGGATAGGGAGAGGGGAAATTGTGATAGCTGGGGTTTTGTAGCCAAAACAAAATACTTTCTCCTGGGAACCAAGGACATTTCCACAGGTGGCTGGATGGAGGAGGAGTGAAGTTACCAGGCAACCGGATGGCACCCTGATTGGACCATGTGACTGATTGTTTGGAAAAGGGGGAAAACTTTTACTTTTAATTAGGTGAAAACCGCGGGAACATTCAGAGTCGGTTTTCACCACATCGTGCCAATATGATATGTCCAATAAAACTATTCTTTGAGGAACCTATCTGCCTCGGAGTTCTGTTTGCTATGGGCGTATTACTTGGAACCCTGACATTATACGCACCACAAAGTTAAGAAGTACCTTAGTACACCGATATTTCCAATACAAGCTCGCAAACATTTTCTATCTTTCAGCGGTTGCTACCAAAATGCCTTTCAAATATATAACTAAGGGAAATAATTACAATACGAAAGAACCCCTGGATTGGGAACCATCTTCTTCTTTCTGCTTTTCCATGATTTACATGTAGTCTTCAATTTACGACCGCAACTGAGCTCAAAATTTCTGTTGCTAAGCAAGACAATTGTTAAGTGAGTTTTGCCCCATTTTACCACCTTTCTTGCCACAGTTGTTAAGGGAATCATTCCAGTTGTTAAATTAGCTGCACAGTTGGTAGGTGAATCTGGCTTCCCCCTTGCTTGTCAGAAGGTTGCAAAAGGTGGACACATGTCCCTGGGACAAGCAAACGTCATAAATATGAATCGGTTGCCAAGCATCCAAATTGGATCACGTGACCCTGGGGATGCTGCGATGGTTGTGTGAAAAACGGCCGTAAGTCACTTTTTTCAGTGAGGTTTTAACTTCGAATGTTTAGTAAATGAATCGTTGTTAAGTCAAGGGCTACCTGGGATGAGGTGATCCTTTGCTAAAGAATCAACACCATTGTGGTTGTGTACCTGGAACTATCTGTACATATGAGTCCTTTCAACAACAGCTGCTTATGAATGAGTCTTACATAGATACAATCAGCATAAATTCTATCCAAAACTTTCACGCTACACACTTGAAATTTAAGCATCACTCTTGGATCATTTGCTGTTTGTTTGTTTTTTTAATGGGAATTGGGTACTTCCCAAGTAGCACTTTTTGAAAGCAGGAAAATAGATAGAATTCTGCCTTACCATTAATTTTATTTTGAATTTTAGTGACGTTCAGAACAAGAGTCTCTGCTTGCTGATATGTCTCCTGGGTAACGTCCATCAGGCGGTTTGCTTTTCTGTGGGTCATTGTTGCCTAAAAACAACATTGTCGGTTTAGATAACAGTGAAAGGTACAGGGGGCAGGCCAACAATTTGCAACCATCGGGAAGTTTGCTTAAAGACAGTTGTGAGTTCAGCTTCATCTCTTTGAAAGGTTAATTTAAGATCACGTTGTTGTCCCAGATACACAGCTATAATAAAGTAATATTTTAAGAAGGGATTTGGGTCATCGCTGATGGACCACATAATAGTCTTTGGATTCCTGGTGGAATCCGAAGGAATATGGCTAAAATGTTAAGCATCCAAGGCTGTCTGAACATGCCATGTTCTCTTCTCTCAGTTGTTTGGGTATGATCATTTCTCTCTTGCCTAATATTAAGAGCGGTTTTGACAGTGAAATTAATTACCGTATTTTTCGGAGTATAAGACGCAGCTTTTTCCCCCCTAAAAGAGGGTGAAAATCTGGGTGCGTCTTATACACCGAATGTAGCCCCGCCCAGCGTCTCAAACGAAGCTTTGCAAGGCTGAAAAAGCAGCCTCAAACGGAGCTTTGCAAGGCTAATATACCTGTTCCAGGCTGTTTGCTAAGGACGCCAACCAGATGGATGCTGGTAGGCAGATTTTTTTTTTCTTATTTTCCTCCCCAAAAACTAAGGTGCGTCTTATATTCCGGTGCGTCTTATAGTCCGAAAAATATGGTACTCAAGGAGAAGGAGGGCCAACCACCAGGAGACTATGAGTTCTAGTCCTGCCTTAGGCATGAAAGCTGTCTGGGTGACCTTGGCCCAGACTCTCTCAGCCTGACCCATCTCAAAGGGTGGTTGTTGTGGGGGAAACAGGAGGAAGTATTTTGTATGTTCACTACCGTGAGTTAACTTACAAAAGTAATAAAGGTGGGATAAAATTCAAACAAATAAGGATTTCTCCTTCCAGGAAAAAAAAAAGGGAAATAAGTGAAGGGACACAAGATTTTGCAACTCATCGCTTGACGATGCTTAAATAATCAGCACCAGATAGCTTTATCTTCCCCCTATGGTAAATTCAGATGTGATTACATCTGGTGCATGAGGAAGGATATTCCTAGCTATTTTCACATGTAGGTTTTAAAATGAAGCATTGACTTCTGAAACTAAAAGAGAAAGATCTCTTTTACAGATGGAGCATTGTCACAAGCAAAGTTAACCTTGTCCAGACAGTTTTGGTCACCACATTACAAAAAAGATGTTGAGAATTTGGAAAAAGTGTGAAGAGGAGCAACTAAGATGATTAAAGGCCTGGAGACTAAAACATATGGTTGCAGAAATTGGATATGGCCAGTCAAGACAAAAGAAGGACTAGGTCCGTGATGGCGAACCGATGGCACGCGTGCCAGAGGTGGCACGCAGCGCCCTCTCTGTGGGCACGCGAGCCGTCGCCCTACCTCAGCTCTGCCGCGCATGCGCGTGCGCCTCCCACCAGCCAGCTGGTCTTCGGGTCTCTGCTGCGCATGTGCAGGGGGCGTGGCGCATGCGTGGGATGCGCACATGCGCAGGGCACATGCATGGGGCCCACGCACACATTGCATTTTGGGGGTTCGGGCATGTGCGTGTGCGCGCGCGCGCTTTGGGCACTTGGTCCCGAAAAGGTTAGCCATCACTGGACTAGGTGGGACATGATAGCAGTATTCCAGGATTTGAGGGGCTGCCACAAAGAACTTATTTTCGAAAGCACCTGAAGGCAAAGACAAGAAACAAAGGATGGAAACTAATCAAGGAGAAAAGCAACCTGGAATTGAGGAGAAACTTCCTAACAGTGAGGACAATTAACCAGTGGAACAGCTTGCCTTCAGATATTGTGGGTGCTTTGTCATTGGATGTTTTTAAGAAGAGACTGGACAGTCACTTGTCTGAAATGATATAGGATCTCCTGCTTGAACAGGGTGCTGGACTGGAAGACCTCCAAGGTCCCTTCCAGCTCTATTCTGATTCTGATTCAGTTACCAGATCACTTTACTAAAGCACCTTGTACATTTTGCCACTGTACCAGGTGTAATACAGATAGTCCTCAACTTACGACCACAATTGAGCCCAATGTTTCTGTTGCTAAGTGAGACAGTTGTTAAGTGGGCATTGCCCCATTTTACGATCTTTCTTGCTGCAGTTGTTAAGTTAGTAGCACAGTAAAATGAACCTGGCTTCCTCATTGACTTTGCTTGTCAGCAGGTCGCTAAAGGGGATCCCACAACCCCAGGGTTCTGCAACCACTATAAATATGAACCAGTTGCCAAGCGTCTGAATTTTGGTCACGTGACTGGGGGTGTGTGTGCTTGCAATGGTCCTAAGTGTGAAAAACGGTCCTAAGTCACTTTTTTTTCAGTGCCGTTGTGGCTTCAAAGGGTCACTAAACAAACTGTTGTAAGTTGAGGACTACCTGTATAAATATAGGAAGAGAAAAGGGGGTGGTGGTGGTGGTGGGGGAAAATGGTTGCACCTTGTGCTGAAGTGCGTTCAGATCCTGAACAAAATCCGTGTTCTCCTCTTCCAGTTCATCGGCATGTTGCCTCACCCTGTAGATGGACCGCTGGTACTCGCGCACTTGGTTCTGTGAGGAAAGAAGCAAGTGCAAAGTAAATCTAGAACCTCTAGAACTTTGTAGAACGAGCGGAAGAGGAACGATTAACTGGGGAAACCTCCACATACGGTCATGGCTTGCATGGAGCCGTTGATGCTGTGCAGGCGGGCCCAGGCAATTGAGGTGGTGTTGAGACTGGTCAACTGATGTTCCAGGGCGGGGAAGTCACTTTCAAACTTCTGGAGATCTTCTAACAAGAGCAGCACACAGCTATCGCAAGCTGTTAATGAGAGAGGAAAGTAAACCGTAGGACGTGTCGATGGAGAGTCTCAACCATCCAGGTCGTGGTTATCCCAAAGGTGCCTTTCCAAAAGGCAACTGGACTCTTTTGATTCTTCCCCACCCCCCCTCTTTGAAAACGTTTTGATTCTCATCCAAGAAACTTCTTCAGTTCTAACTGACGGGTGGGGAATGGAAGGGTTTATATTCTTTGCAGTCATCTGATCGCAAGCACTCTTCTGCAAGAAAACAACCAAGCTCGGAGAGCACCAAGGAGTCTACAGTTACAGTAGGTCAGGGATCGGCAATCTTAAACACTCAAAGAGCCATTTGCACCGATTTTCCACAGAAAACAAAACACCGGGAGCCACAAAACTCTTCCCGTGCCTGACTATTTCCTGAGCGGCCACAAAACTAGCATATATAGTTGAATTAAAGGTTCTGTTTTCTTCTGAAACTTTTCTTTTCTTGGATTTATCCATGGTTGGCCTACTGGGGGTCGAAAAGCTTAATAAATTGCGCATCAGTGGGTGTCGCACATTGGCAGTTGTGACGCATATTTTGAGCCACAGGGAGCCGCAGCAGAGGGATGAAAGAGCCACATGCGGCTCCAGAGCCGTGGGTTGCTGACCCCTGCAGTAGGTTTATCTTGATCCTATTGATATCAACTGTCCTACATGGCTCATCCCAAAGGTGCTTCTCCAAAAGGCAGCTGGACTTCATTGGGTTTCTTTTTCCTTGAAAACGTTTTGATTCTCATCCAAGAAGCTTCTAACTGATGGGTGGGGAATGGAAGGATTTATATTCTTTGCAGTCATCTAGTCATTTTAGCACTCTGATAGTTAGAACATAGAATAATAGAGTTGGAAAGGACCTCGCAGGTCTTCCAGTCCAACCTGCTGCTCAAGCAGGAGACCCACTATTTGTGGGGCTTCAGATAAATGGTTGTCCAGTCTCTTTTTGAAAGCCTCCAGTGATGGAGCACCCACAACATCGGAAGGCAAGCTGTTTCATTGGTTGATTGCTCTCACTGTTAGGAAATTTCTCCTTAGTTCTAGATTGCTTCTCTCCTTGGTTAGTTTCCAACC
Source organism: Thermophis baileyi (assembly GCA_003457575.1). Classification (NCBI taxonomy): domain Eukaryota; kingdom Metazoa; phylum Chordata; class Lepidosauria; order Squamata; family Dipsadidae; genus Thermophis; species Thermophis baileyi. Next base: position 1,294,905 of record QLTV01003469.1, read on the forward strand.
ATTGTTTCTTGTTTTGGTGCTTTGGAAAATAGATTGATCCACTCATCTTTGCAGGAGCTCCACAAATATTGGAACCCTAGGGGAGACATGATAGCAGGGTTCCAATATTTGTGGGGCTCCTACAAAGATGAGGAGGTCAGTCTAAAGCAAGACAAGAAACAATGGATGGAAACTAACCAAAGACAGAAGCAATCTAGAACGCAGGATACATTTCCTAACTGTGAGAGCAATCAACCAATGGGACAGCTTGCCTTCAGATGTTGTGGGCGCTTCATCACTGGAGGCTTTCAAAAAGAGACTGGTCAACCATTTATCTGAAGCCCCTCAAATAGTGGATCTCCTGCTCGAGCAGAGGGTTGGACTAGAAGACCTCCGAGGTCCTTTCCAACTCTATTATTCTATGTTCTATCAGAGTGCTAACAACCAGACAGCTGAAAAGAATATAAATCCTTCCATTCCCGACCTGTCAGTTAGAAGCTTCTTGGATGAGAATCAAAACGTTTTCAAGGAAAAAGAAACCCAATGAAGTCCAGCTGCCGTTTGGAGAAGCACCTTTGGGATGAGCCATGTAGGACAGTTGATATCAATAGGATCAAGATCAACCTACTGTAACTGTAGACTCCTTGGTGCTCTCCGAGCTTGGTTGTTTTCTTGCAGAAGTTTCATGGGTAATGAAATGTCTGCAAGAAAGCAACCAAGCTCAGAGACCCCGCAATTCAACCCTGAGCTACAAATATCCTCTTCTATTGATAAAACCTACATTTCAGCAGTCCAAAATTTCAGAAAGAACCATGGAAATAAGACTACCAATAAAGGAGAATATTTGTAGCTCAGGGTTGACAGGAGGGGTCCTTGGTGCTCTCTGAGCTTGCTTGTTTTCTTGCAAACGTTTTATTACCCAACTAGGTAACATCATCATGCACTGATGATGTTACCTAGTTGGGTAATGAAACGTCTGCAAGAAAACAAGCAAGCTCAGAGAGCACCAAGGACCCCTCAAATAAGACTCTATTATTAATACATGGAGGCTAACAATTTATCTACATTTATCTAATCATTTTGACAACCCTCATAGAATTTCTCAAACCCACTCAGCACAATGGACCCAAGTGAAAACCTTACAAGACACATGTAGGATTTCTGAGTCATTCTTAGTTTGGCTAGTAGGACAGATAGGACAGTGGTTCCTGCAATCAACGTTAAGCCCATATGGAGGATTACAGAAAGACCCCCAAAACAGACATAGCTGGGACCAAGACACTGGAGGAAAGAAGAAGCCTAACCTTCACATCTCATGTTGTCTGGACCATCCACCACGGGGATCTCATGCTTCTTTATACAGGTGTCACATTGCTTTCCTGTCAAGCCATTGGTACAGGTGCATTCACCTGTGCGGGGGTTGCAGGAGCCTCCTTTACACTGGCATTCTGTTGAGAGAACATCGAAGGACAAAGATTCACAAGCAGGACTGCTTTCAGTTCACATTAATCATGGACTGGAATTATTATAAGTGCTATGTCCTTAGAGCTCGAAGCATTGGTAGAGACCCCCACACACCCACTTCACGTTCTGTTTCTGTTGCTCCCCTCTGGGAGGAGGTTTCGAAGTATTTCTAGCAGGACTACCAGATTCTGTAACAGCTTTGTTCCCTAGGCCATCCATCTGGTAAACTTGCAAGATTAGTTTTTCTCGCCATGTACATGTATACATCCAAACTAGACTGTGTTGTTTCTCTGTGTCATATAATATATGTGGGTATGTGGGTATATACATCTTTCTTTCTTTCTTTCTTTCTTTCTTTCTTTCTTTCTTTCTTTCTTTCTTTCTTTCTTTCTTTCTTTCTTTCTTTCTTTCTTTCTTTCTTTTTTTTTTTCTTCCTTCTTTTTCTTTTCTTTTTTTTTTTTTCCTCTTTCTACCCTTTGAGAGCTGTATGCAATGAAATTTCATTTTAATGTATGCCAATTAGTGTACGGTACATTTAAAGTGACAATAAAGTTATTCTTATGTCTTATCTTATATCTTATTTCCATGCATCATACAACAATGTGGAAATAACACTGGATAGAATTATTGCTCTCCACAATGTCAAAGCTTTTCCAGCATCTTGGAAAAACCATCTGGATTCGACTAGCCCTGTGCGGTATGGACAACGCGGAACTGAATTCGCACTAGTCATGGTAGATGCGCAGACGCCCTCTATAAAATACATCACCGAATTGTGACTGTGGGGCTGAAAAAGAAACTATCCAACACCTAGGGATAGAGTGTCAAAACACAGCCTATAAGGGAGATTTCCCGGCTGCCACAAATGAAGTAAAAAACTAATTTTGTAACTTAGATATATGCTTGTAATCTCCCTATTAAAAGTTCAAGATTTTATATTCTGGGTTTGTATTTTAACATTGTGTTCCTTTTTACTGAAATACAATGTAAATGTGCCATACGATAAATAAATAATAAATACACTGGAAGTTCGAAGATATTCCAATATACAAATTGCAACTGAAGAAGCAAAACAGGGAAACCTAGAACAGCCCAAGCTTTCCCCCCATTTTAAAGTGTTCAAGTTTTCTTTTATAAAATTAATAAATTTCTGTTTAATGGCACGGAGTAACATTCTTCACTTTTTTTATTTTTTATTTTGACAGGTTAGAGGCTTTTTCTCAGGCTTCAAAAAGCAAGTAAGGTATGTTGTGTTTCTTTTAAAAAGATTTTTTTTATTGTTCCTCAGCTATAGACGGAAATCTCGCTAAGCTAAAACAGACTACTTGCACCATAAAACATATTCTCTGGGAACTAGCAGGGAGGAGCCACCTTCATCCTTTTTCTCTCACACAAATTATCTAGACTGTGTTGTCTCTTGCTCTTCTGGAATTCAGTCCTTCCCTCCTGGGAATCCAGACTACATTCCCTCACATTTTTGTATCAAAATATGAAAAGACTTCAGTGTTTTGATCTTTGGACTAATAAATTAATCCTGCTGCCCTACCGGTAGTCCTCAATGTACGGCCACAACTGAGCCCAAAATTTGAGTTGCTATGCAAGACAGCTGTTAAGAGTGGTGCGGTGGCCGAGAGGTGGAGCTCTCGCCTCACAATCAGGAGGCTGTGAGTTCGATCCTAGGTAGAGGCAGATATTTCTCTCTCTGGGCACAATGAGATTATATCTGCTGAATAAAACTCCGCATTGGCGACAGGAAGGGCATCCGGCCAGTAAACACTCGGCTCCATTGAGTTGCTCAGGACTCCACCCCTCAAGGGATTATGGGGTCATTAAAAGATGCAAGACAGCTGTTAAGTGAGTCATGCCTCATTTTATCACCTTTTTGCCACAGTTGTTAAGCGAATCACTACAATTGTTATGTGAGTCAAGATTGTTAAATGAATCTGGCTTCTCCCATGACTTTGTTTGTCAGAAGCTCCCTAAGACAGTTGCAGATGACAATTCCAGGACCCCAGAATGCTGCAACAATCGTAAATACCTGTCAAAGTTTGATTATGTGACTGTGGAGATTCTGCAACACTGTGAAAACTGACCATAAATCACTTTTTTCATTGCCGTTTTAACTTTGGAGGGACACAAAAAGAACGGTTGTAAGTCGAGAACTATCTGCACTTGCAACAAATTGAGTTTGAGATCCCTGCTCGACAATAATCTTCGAGAAATTACTCTTCAGGTTGTTAGATAGCAATGAGCAGATCCGGGGAACTGAGAAGAAATGATTTATGGACAAGAAAAAGTCACCCACCATGGACAAATGGCTATAGAAGTTGATGGAGTTGGCAGAAATGGCTAAATTGACCGTTTTGATCAAAGAAAAGAATATAAGTTCTTTTGTTGCTACATGGAAACCGCTTCTGGACTTTGTGCTTGAGGTGGAAAAACTTTGATTTGGGGTTTTACCGATTACATTGATTTGCTTTTATAGAAATGGCTAGTTTAGATTATTATGGAAAATTTGTGGTTCGACATTAATGCTTTATTTTACTACAACAGAGGAAGTCGGAAGTCAATGCTTTTTTTTTCTCCCCATCTCCCCTCACTTCTCTTTCCCCTTCTTTCCCCCCGCCCACTGTGTCTTCCTATTTGCTTTTGTATTCTGTATTTTATTCTATAATCTAATAAAATGTTTAAAGAGTAAGAAAAAGTATGTGCCCTCTGTTTTAGGCTTTGGGGGGGGGGTGAATCGGAGTTTTCTATTAGCAAGGTCTAAACATTAAGAACGGAACTCACTGGAGCAGCCATCTGCATTGAGACCCCAGTATCCAGGGGAGCATTGCTGACAACGAGGACCGCTGACACCTGGACCGCAATCACACTGGCCATTCTGGGCATGGCAATTGGGGCTCAGCGATCCAATGTCACAGTCGCACCTCTGGCAGCCCAAGCAGGTTTCGTAGCCATAATCCCCTTCCTAAAAAGGAAAAAAAAAGGGGGGGGGTTGCATCCTGATTGTAATAGTTATAACAGTGGTTTACAGGAGCGATGCGGTGGCCTAGAGGTGGAGCTCTCACCTCACAATCAGGAGGCTGTGAGTTCGATCCTAGATAGAGGCAGATATTTCTCTTTCTGGGCACAATGAGAATATATCTGCTGAAACAAACTCTGCATTGGCGACAGGAAGGGCATCCGGCCATTAAACACTCAGCTCCATTCAATTGCCCAGACTCCACCCCGCAAGGGATTATGAGGTCGTTAAAAGAGGATGAGGGTAACAGTGGTTTACAGAAGCTGCTCTGCACTCAAATAAGGGCGGTAAATCATTCTGAAGAATCTCTCCAGGCAAATGGGATGAAGGAAAGAAAGATGGCACCTTTTAACACAAGATATCTTGACCGTCTCCATTCGGGACATTGAACTCTAGATCAGGGGTGTCCAACCTTAGCAACTTTTAAGGTCTGTGGACTTCAATGCCCAGAATTCCCTAGTGAATCATGCTGGCTGTGGAGTTCTGGGAGTTGAAGTCCAAGGTCTTAAAGTTGCCAAGATTGGACAAACCTGCTAAAGATGCTTACTGCAAATTGTAGGACTCTTGAAGGAATAGGGTTAGAGCCCAACATAGTATGAGATGGTGGCCGTGGGCCATGCTAGGCTGCTCTCAGGCACCCGCTATGTTATTTCTTCCATATGAAAGCAGCTTGAGCAGCATATACAGTATAAGGGGTTGAGATGCTCCTAGCCAATTGGTAACCAGCTGTCCAATTCCTCCTCTTCCTCAAAGGATAAGGCAGATTCAGGTTGAGTACAGAACTCAAAATATCCAGCAGCACACTGCTTAGTTCTATACTTTCACTGCCTACAACTCTGTTGACATGCACACTGTTGTAGGTGAAGGCAGGATCTAGGACGAGAGTCCAGAGTAGGAACTCAAGCTAGACAAGGAGGAGGTGGAGGAGAAGCTGGGGTAGATTCAGATGTTATTGTTAGAACTGGCTGGGTGACTTTGGGCCAATGACCAGGAGATGGTGATTTCTAGTCCCACCTTAGGCATGATTTCCAGCTGTGTAACTTTGGGCCAATCACCAGGAGATGGTGAGTTCTAAGCCCACTTTAGGCATGATTTCCAGCTGTGTGACGTTGGGCCAATCACCAGGAGATGGTGAGTTCTAAGCCCACCTTAGGCATGATTGCCAGCTGGGTGACTTTGGGCCAATCACCAGGAGATGGTGATTTCTAGTCCCACCTTACGCATGATTGCCAGCTGGGTGACTTTGGGCCAATCACCAGGAGATGGTGAGTTCTAATCCCACCTTAGGCATGATTGCCAGCTGGGTGACTTTGGGCCAATGACCAGGAGACTGTGAGTTCTAGTCCCACCTTAGGCATGATTGCCAGCTGGATGACTTTGGGCCAGTCCTTCTCTCTCAGCCCAACCCACCTCGCAGAGTTGTTGTGGAGAAAATAGGAGGATGGAGTATTAGATAGGTCCCCTACCCTGAGTTGTTTATAAAAAGATAATAAAGATGGGAAATACATAAACAAACAAACAAATAATACTTCTAAGATGGAAACAGGAGTGCTGAAAGCTGGCCGGAGTTGTTGGAAGTCCGTTTTATTTATTATTTATATTTCATACTTCATAACCGCCTGTCCCTCTCAGTCATTCTTTGTCATTTTTTTTTATCATGATAAAGAATGGATTCCTTCCCCACACACCTGTTATCTTATTCAACAAAGTGATCATTTTGATTCAATCATTGGATAGGTTTTTTTTTTCTATTCAGTTGATTGAAGCCATATTTTCCCTATAGTTATTTAAATAACAATTGAAAATGGTCTGCCATTCCATGCCCACTCACCGCTAATCATTCTGGTTTGGCTGGGCAAGAGAGAAAACACAGTTACATGGGGATGCTTGGCTTGACGAACGTATCTTTTCTTTTATGTACACTGAGAGCTTATGCACCAAAGACAAATTCCTTGTGTGTCCAATCACACTTGGCCAATAAAGAATTCTATTCTATTCTATTCTATTCTATTCTATTCTATTCTATTCTATTCTATTCTATTCTATTCTATTCTATTCTATTCTATTCTATTCTATTCTATTCTGGTCTATTCTATTCTGTCTAATTCTATTCTATTCTATTCTATTCTATTCGTTTCTTTTCTATTCTATTCTATTTTCTATTCTAATTCTATTTTCTATTCTAATTCTATTTTCTATTCTATTCTATTCTATTCTATTCTAATTCTATATTCTATTCTATTCTATTTCTATTCTATTTCTATTTTCTATTCTATTCTATTCTATTTTCTATTCTATTCTATTCTATTCTATTTTCTATTCTATTCTATTCTATTCTATTTTCTATTCTATTTTCTTTTCTTTTCTTTTCTATTCTTTTCTATTCTATTCTATTCTATTCTATTCTATTCTATTCTATTCTATTCTCTATTCTATTCTATTCTATTTTCTATTCTCTATTCTATTCTCTATTCTATTCTATTCTATTCCTATATTCTATTCCTATATTCTATTCTATTCTATTCTATTCTATTCTATTCTATTATTCTATTCTATTCTATTCTATTCTATTCTATTCTATTCTATTCTATTCTATTCTATTCTATTCTATTCTATTCTCTATTCTATTCTATTCTATTTTCTATTCTCTATTCTATTCTCTATTCTATTCTATTCTATTCCTATATTCTATTCCTATATTCTATTCTATTCTATTCTATTCTATTCTATTATTCTATTCTATTCTATTCTATTCTATTCTATTCTATTCTATTCTATTCTATTCTATTCTATTCTATTCTATTCTATTTTCTATACTCTATTCCAGTGGTTCTCAACCTTTCTAATGCCGCGACCCCCGCGATCCCCACCCCGCGACCCCCTCCCCGCCCCCGATGAGGTGACAAAGGGGGCGTGGCAGCAGGGGTGAAATGTTCCCAGTTTGGCCATGCCTGCGGGTCGCCGGACAGCCGGTAGCCACGGAAGCGGGAGACTTCGCCCACCCGCCCGGACGCCGCCATTTGAGTTCTTTTACCCTCTGCGCATGCGCAAAGCGTTCTGCGCATGCGCAGAGGGTAACAGAACCCAAATGGCGGCGTCCGGGCGAGTGGGCGAAGACTCCCGCTTCTGTAGCTACCGGCAGTCCGGTGACCCGCAGGCACAGCCGAACCGGGAGCATTTCACCCCTGAAGTGATGGTGGCACCAAGATGGCGGGCTAGTGCGCGGGGCGACCCCTGTGAAAGAGTCGTTCGACCCCCAAAGGGGTCGCGACCCACAGGTTGAGAACCGCGGCT
>QLTV01003469.1:1303984-1319855 GCA_003457575.1 Thermophis baileyi
TTACCATATTTTTTGTATTTTAATACAAACCAGTGTATAAGATGCACCAAGATTTCTAGGGAAGGCAAAAATGGGGGCGTTTTTTGTCCTCCCCCAGCCCCCAGGAGCACTCTGCAGGCCTCCCAAACCCTCTGCGCACCCCGTTTTTTGCAAAAACAGGTGAAAAACGGGGTGCGCAGAGTGTTTGGGAGGCCTGCTGAGTGTTCCTGGGGGCCGGGGAGGACAAAAACTTTTTTTTCTTACTTACCTCTTTGAAATCTTGGTGTGTCTTATACACCGGTGCGTCTTATAGTCCGAAAAATACGGTAAGTCTAAGTTGCTATTTCTAATGAAGTACATAAAATTTGACCAATGTATTTACACCTTAGCTTCAGCAGATACCGATAATCCTCAACTTATGACCACAATTGAGCCCAAATTTAGGAACTGCCTTGTTGCTAACCAAGGCAGCTGTTAAGTGAGTTTTGCCCCATTTTATGACCTTTTTGGCCACTGTTGTTAAGTGAAATACTGCACTTTTTAAGTGAATCATGTGGTCATTAAACAAAATCTGGCTTCCTTCATTGATTTGCTTGTTGGAAGCTAGTTGGAAACGTCACAAATGGTGATCACATTACCCTGGACAGTGCAACCGTCATAAATACCTGCCAGTTGCCAAGTGCCCGAATTTTGATCACATGACCATAGGGATGTGGCAATTAAGTATGAAAAATGATCATAAATCACTTTTTTCAGCGGCGTTGTAACTTCGAGTGGTCCCTAAATGAATAGTTGTTAAGTCAAGGACTAACTGCATTTTCTATGGAGAAGAAAAAAAAAATATTTCACCAGGTTTAGATTGGGGAAACTGAAAGAATTTTTATCCTTTTTATCAAGCAGCTCTTGAATAAAAAGGGCAAAAAATATTTGGCTATAAATGTAAGAAATATATAAAGACTGTTAGACTTCACCTGTGAGACTAGCCTTTCAAATTTTGTTTTTTTTTAACACATCATTGTGTGTGAATGCACCCCGGAAAGAGACTGGTTGTTGTAGACCTACCAGTGCAGTTCTTTGCTACGACTGCATCACCGTAAAATCCAGCCGCGCACATTTCGCATCGGGGCCCTGCAGTGTTGTACATGCACCCTGTGCAGGCCCCTGTCAACGTGTTACAGTCGCTGAAGAGCATGTTGGGGTCAGCATTCCCACTGCAGTCACAGGGCTGGCAGGAGCTGCCAATCACGAGAGGGTTTCCATAGTAACCTGGAGCACATCTTTGGAGGAGAGAAGAAAGTCATACAGAGCTGCAGTGTGAAGTCCTCCGCCTGGTGGCCTGATTCCACCACTGGAGAACTGAGCAGCCCCATCCTGCCATACATGGATTGGATCTTAAGCAAACCAAGTTGGAAGGGCTGAAATTCAGGTTATATACGGTACCGTTCACACGAAAATCCGGCATAACCAGGCTTGCAAAGACACTGCGTGGTGGAGCCTTTGTAGATGCATCCTGTGGCAAAGCTAAGACGAAAATGGGGGGGAAGGAAGAGGAAAGAGCTATTACAGTTTGCACCAAATAAAGCTACTGTCAAGATTGAAACACTTTACTTCTGTTCTGCTTCTATGGCCTCCTCCATCTTGTCATTCAAGCAGGAGGAAGGAGGGGGGAGAATGGAATGCTAAGGTTTAATCTACAGACCATGAGAGCCAAGGTCACTGCTGCAGGCATTAGACGGAAACACAGACTGTTCCCATAACAAAAGGAAGCCTTACACTTGGACAATCTGAACACCAAGGGGTGGGGAGAAAGGGAATCTATTGTTTAACTAAGTAAGCTTTTGCGTGGGAAAACCAGAGCTGGTTTTTGCTTCTGCAGTTCCGAGATGGTGTATCCAATACAGTTATACTTTTGGGAATTCAAAGATCCCGAGAGTGTCTACTTTTTTGGGGTTTGCAAGTCGGATCGTTGACAGCTACTTCGTAATTACATCAGAGTCCCTATGATTCTTATGGAATTAGCAAACTGGAGTAAATACAGGTAAATCTCAACTTAGGGCTCAATTGAGCCCAAAATTTCTGTTGCTAAGTGAGACAGTTGCTAAGTGAGTTTTGACCCATTTTATGTCCTTTCTTGCCACAGTTGTTAAGTGAATCACTGCAGTTGTTAAGTTAGTAACATGGTTGCTAAGTGAATCTGGTGTCCCCATTGACTTTGCTTGTCAGAAGGTCGCAAAAGGGGATCACATGACCCCGGGACATTGCAACCATCATAAATATGAGTCAGTTGTCAAACATCCAAATTTTGATCATGTGACCATGAGGATGCTACAATGGTCGAAAAATGGTCATAAGTCACTTATTTCAGGTCTGTTGTAATTCCGATCAATCACTAAATGAACTGTTATAATAGCAATAGCACATAGACTTATATACCGCTTCACAGTGCTTTACAGCCCTCTCTAAGTGGTTTACAGAGTCAGCATGTTACCTCCAACAATCTGGGACCTCATTTTACCAACCTGGGAAAGATGGAAGGCTGAGTCAACCTTGAGCTGGTCTGAATTGAATTCTTGACAGTGAGCAGTGAGTTAGCCTGCAATAGGTAGTCCCCGACGTACGGCCACAATTGAGCCAAAATTTTTTGTTGTTAAATGAAACATCTGTTAACATTTGCCCCATTTTACAAACTTTCTTGCCACAGTTGTTAAGTGAATCACTGCAGTTGATAACTTACTAACCCGGTTGTTAAGTGACTCCGGCTTCCCCCTTGACTTTGCTTGTCAGAAGATCTCAAAAAGTGATCACATAACCCTGGGACACTGCAACTGTCATAAATATGAGTCAGTTGCCAAGCATCTGAATCACATGATCGTGGCGAATGCTGCAAAGGTCGTAACTCTTAAAAATGGTCATGTCACTTTTTTCGGTGCCGTTGTAACTTTGAACGGTCACCAAATGAACTGTTGTAAGTTAAGGACTACCTGTACTGCATTCTAACCTCTGCGCCACCATGGCTCCTATTATAAGTTGAGGACTATCTGTATACTCTTCCATATGCAAATAAGAAGCTAGCACATGATGTTGCCAAAGAACCAAGAGGACTATCTGCATGGAAGATACTCACTTGTTAGAGGGAACTGAAAGAGGGCAGGGACAACCTATGCATTGCTGGTGTTCCTCAAGTGAAGAGTTGCCCACAAAACCATCCTTACACCTTTCACAGTGATCGCCTTCTGTGTTGTGTTGGCAATTCTACATAGGGGGAAAAAATAATGATGCTAATTTCACATATGCAAACTATTCATGCTTTGTCATCACATCCTTCGAGAGTAAATCTGGCTGCATCTTCAGAAATAAGGTAAGACTCCTTACCTGGCCACAGACACATGATTTTGTCTTTTAACTTTGGGGAAAAACAATGGGAAATTATGCTTTATAGAATAATCAGAGAAGTACTTAGTTCCTCAGCCAGGATGCTAAAAAAAATTAGGCGATGGGGGAGAAGCAGCGATAACATAGATCTGTTTTCACAATCTGGTCTAGTTCCAAAACAATTTGAGTTAGGTCTGTAGTCTGAATGTATTTATTATTGTGATGTGTTATCAGTGTTAGTTTAAATCTTGTTTTCTTAGTCTTGTTCTTTGAGTTGGTATTCTTTTAATCTTCAGTGCATTTGCCATAATTTTGATTCCAATAATAGTGTATGATAGATTTTCTGCACGTAGCATTTGGCCAACAGCTCAAAATATTGCAGAATATTGCATTTGGTCTGCTGTATAAAATAGCATAAAATCTCTCTTCTGCTTTCCTTGCTTCTCATCTTTCCATTTTACTAATTTCTGGGTGAAAAGCAGCCATTTTCCCCCCTCAAAGGATACTTTTTTGAGACAGATAAAGTTCCATCTGATGCCTTGACCACCAGATGGCAATTAAAAGAAAAAACATAATTACAGGAAGCTCCAACAGGTGGTAGTTGACCTTAATTGAGCTCAGAGTCAAAGTAGGATCAGTATAGATTAGGATTTGGATGAGGAACTCCAAGGAATGCCACAGCTGGAAGTAAACTGGGAAGTAAAAAAAAAAAAAAATTCCAAGGAGAAGCCCATCTAAATAAATCCATCCATTCAGAGATCCAATGGCATCTAGACTATAAGTCTGTAGAGATTCTCAGTCATCCAGGTCATGGTTGTCCCAAAGGTGCTTTTTCAGGAGGCAACTGGACTTTCTTGTTTTTTCTTTTGAAGACGTTTCGCTTCTCATCCAAGAAGCTTCTTCAGCTCTGCCACTATCCTGTCAGAGCTGAAGAAGCTTCTTGGATGAGAAGCGAAACATCTTCAAAAAGAAAAAAAAGGAAGTCCAGTTGCCTCCGGAAAAAGCACCTTTGGGACTATCTAGACTATACCATGGCAAAGAAAACTTGATGGTTATCTGCATGAAGTTCCCTGCCTTATTCATCCTATCTATCCCATGGTTTCCTTCATGGTGTAGAATAGAAGAAACATCATCTGGTGTCCTACTTGTCAAGACTATTCTGCTGCCATTATTTAACATAAAAGAATTAAGGCTGAAGTAGAAAGCCAGGTTGGTCTAGCGATTAAGGCATCCGGTGAGAAACCAGGAGACTGTAAGTTCTAGTTCCACCTTAGGCATGAAAGCCAGCTAAGTAACCTTGGGCCAGTAATTCTCTCTCAGCCCCTGATGTCAGGCTTGGATGGCAAGCCGGAGGGTCAATTCCAGGGGTGAAATTCAGCAGGTTCTGACAGGTTCTGGAGAACTGGTAGCGGAAATTTTGAGTAGTTCGGAGAACCGGCAAATACCACCTCTGGCTGGCCCCAGAGTGTGGTGGGAATGGAGATTTTCCAATATCCTTCCCCTGCCACGCCCACCAAGCCACGCCCACAGAACCGGTAGGGAAAAAAATTTGAATTTCACCCCTGGTCAATTCCTGTCACAATCAATGGATCAACACTTGGTTGATCCAAAAAAAGCAGGCCTTGCACTTGTGGGAATAACACAAGGAGGGGGGAAAAACATTAAAACTGGAATAACCAAAGACTACTCCTGTTAGGATGGCTGATGCTAATCACCCTCAGTATTGTTTCTAGTGACTTTGACATGGAAAAACTGAGATCGTTAGATCAATGTTTCTCAACCTTGGCAACTTTAAGATGTATGGACTTCAATTCCCAGAATTCCACAGCCAGAATGTTGAAATCCAAACATCTTAAACTCTGATCAAGATCTAAGACTGATGTCTGTCCTCTCCCTCCCTCCCTCCCTCTCTCCCTCTCTCTCCTAGAAGAGCAAGTGGGGGTGGGGAAGAGAAACCTTGCTGAATTCCATTCCATTCCATTCCCTCCCCCCCCCCCTCTCGATCCCCCTCCCTCCCTCTGTCTGTCTCTCTCTCTCTTCCCCTCCCTCCATCCCCCCCTCTTCCATCCTCATTTTTTCCTGCCTTTTGTCTCATTTATTTCTTATTAGCTGTTCCTTGATATTTGCTAATGTTGAATAAATAAACATCAAGCAATATTTTGGCTTGCTGAACTGAGTGTCAGGTGTGTTTGCTCTGATCTCAACACAGGGATGGGGTGGAAGCGTGCTGGGATGAAAACTAAACTGGAAATTACCTACAGTCATTTTCTAACAGCCAAAAATCAAGCCCGAGTAGGCAGGAAACCTTGCTTACTAATTCCATACTTTTAAGTAAGTGATAGGGAACCCTAAATCAAGAACACGAGAACAATTTATTTTATTCAAGCTTATAGAAGAATAAACCAAAAGCAGAGCCATTATTTACATGCATTTAGGAATAATGTGGAAAAAATACAAGAGCTGCCTTATCGGGGAGATGGGTAGCATATAAATTTAATAAATAAAAAACAAGGCAAGTGTCCTGGAAAATTTCTGCTTGCTCTAGGATTCAGGTTACCAGCCCTACAATTGTCTCTGCCTCCACTATATCTGCAGAAGTAAATAAATCATTACTCAGCATTTATTGGAGAAAGCACCTTTGGGGTAAATAGACTTGAACAATCATTTTGTTGACTTACAAGGCATGTTCCAGATCCCGGGAGGCACTGATCCGAATGGCCATTGCAGTCACATGGAATGCATTTCCCTAGAAATAGACCCTTGATGTCTCTGTAATAGCCTGGAGCACATTCCTAATTGCAAAGGAGATAATATGCATCAGATCATCATCAATGAAAAGCATTTGAGACAGAATGCCTGAAAGAAGGTAGGGGCCCTTAACATTCCTCATCTTATTTGAGAGTTTCTCGGGATGTTTTTCAGCTTGGAGATGATAGACAGACAGACAGACAGAAAGACGGACGGACGGACGGACGGACAGGCGGGCGGGCGGACGGACATACATACATACATACATATATACATACATATATAGACAGAATAGATATGTGGGGTCCTTGGTGCTCTCTGAGCTTGCTTGTTTTCTTGCAGACATTTCATTACCCAAACTAGGTAACACCATCAGTGCTAGAATAGATGTGTGTGTGTTTGTGTGTGTGTGAGAGAGAGAGAGAGAGAGGGGTGGGGGGTAAGGTAGATTGACAGGTATGGATAGAGATGCAGAGATATTCAGAATATCTCAGATGATAGAAGGATGGGATATAGATAGATGATAGACAGACAGACAGATAAGACAGAGATAGATTTGTTATAGATATATAGTACATACCCTGTTTCCCCCAAAATAAGACATCCCCTGATAATAAGCCCAATCGGGCTTTTGAGTGCATGGCAATAAGGCCAAGCGCTTATTTCAGGGTTCAAAAAAATATAAGACAGGGTCTTATTTTCGGGGAAACACGGTATACAGATATATTAGATATAGATAGATATAGATATATTAGATATAGTTTGTGTGTGTGTATAAAATATATTTGTGTGTGTGTGTGTGTGTGTGTGTGTATGTATGTAAGTGGGACCGGAATCGCCACTGTTGCCTTATATATCTATAACTAAAACAGTTTTTTTAAAAAGATGAAAACTAATACTAGTGAATATAAAGGAAGAAAAAAAATCAAAAAATCAAAGAGGAAACAAAAAATGCAAGAAAAGACAAAACACTTGAAGAAAAACAGAATAGAAAAGAAAAAAAAGATAGAAGTGGCTTCTGATATTTTCCACGGTAGTTATAAGTACAAATAGATCTTAACCTCTCTAAAGTTACATCATAATACTCTTTTTTCTATAATCTGTTACAAATCAACAGTGCATTTTTTTCTTCATTTTTATGCAACCCCCCGCCAAGTTCAAGTCACCAATAAATGTAGATAGTGTCTGATAAAAGAAGTTGATTTATCCATCTCAGCAACCTCTGTCAACTTCAGCTTCACCAACTCTAGCTTTTTCGTAGAACACTGGATCAAAAACTTTCATTCCAAAATGGCGTACAGCAGCAGATTATGAATCCTGAATTACTTCCATAACTGACTTTATATAATGAACTGAGGATTCTGATTACTCGGCATCAGTATTTCCCTCAGCAACTTTAAGATGTATGGACTTCCAACTTTCAGAATTCCCCAGCCAGCACAGCTGGCTGAGGAATTCTTGGAGTTGAGGTCCACGCATCTTAAAGTTGCCGAGGTTAATAGCAATAGCACTTAGATTGACATACCACTTCACAGTGCTTTACAACCCTCTCTAAGCGGTTTTTAGAGTCAGCATATTGCTCCCAACAATCTGGGTCCCCATTTTATCGACCTCGGATGGATGGAAAGCTGAGTCAACCTTGAGCCTGGTGAGATTCGAACTGCCAAACTGCTGGTAATTGGCAGACAGCAGAAGCAGCCTGCAGTACTGCATTCTAACCACTGCTCCACCACAGCTCTTGAGTTGAAGAGCTCAACATGAATTTGGGAGGAAACAGCTTCCTTACCTGACAAGAATCTCCTCTGTAATTGGCTGGGCACAGGCACAATTCTACACTATTGGCTTGGATGCTTCCACCGGTCTCCGTGGTTTTCTCCAGGATCACCCGGTGCAGGGACACAGAGGACGAAATTGGGGAAAAGAGAGCTCGGATCTGCAGCTGCTCCAGGTTAGCCAGAACCATCATCAGCTCTTCCCTGGAGACTGGGTTGTGTGTCTCAGTGTGTCTAAAATTACCCTAGGAAAGAAGATTGAGCTGCAGTACATTAGTTGGAATGTGATTTTCTTACATCAATAAGACAGATTACGGCTGCATTGGATCTTAATTTTCCCATTAATAGGAAATCTGGTTTGGATGGATGGATGGATGGATGGATGGATGGATGGATGGATGGATGGAAAGATAAGATAGACAGACAGACAGATAGATAGAGATAGATGGGGGTTGGACTAGAAGACCTCCAAGGTCCCTTCCAACTCTGTTATTCTGTTCTGTTCTGGGGAGAGAGAGAGAGAGAGAGAGAGGGAGGGAGGGAGGGAGGGAGGGAAGGAGAGAGAGAGAGAGAGAGACAGATACAGATACAGATACAGATGGAGAGATAGGTAGAGCGGGGGATGGATAGATAGACAGAAAGATAAATAGATGAATCCAATATGGTTGCAATGAAGCCATTCCTTAAGGTATCATGTCAGAATCTGCAAAAAAACCAGATATTCAAACCTGAACTGCTGATTGTCTATTTTATGTTTCAGTCTACAGCCCCCTGCACCATTAAAGGTTTGTACAGCCTTTAATGTGAATTGATTGCTAAGCATAAAGATCATGCTGAAACAGTCATTTGTTTCCAGAACTGAATGTTCAACCCTGAACTTATATATCTACATATCTACATATCTACATATCTACATATCTACATATCTACCATATCTATATCTATCTATCTATCTATCTATCTATCTATCTATCTATCTATCTATCTATATATATATATATATATGTAGGTCTATGGTTATTCGGGTTTTCTCCCGCGTGAAGTTGGAGATGTCGTTGCGACGTTTCGACGAAGTCTCATTCGTCATCATCAGGCTAGTTATCAGGCTTGTGTCTTCGGCCTCGTGCTTCTAGGAGCAAAGCGATATGTGTGTGTGTGTGTGTGTGTGTGTGTGTGTGTATATGTATATGTATGTATATTATATATAATGTAATATATGTATGTATGTATGTATACAGTATACATACACACACACACACACACATATATACAGTACATACACAGTATATATATAAAATTTTATGTACATTAAATTTCACTATATTCAATACCATCCACAGTAGTATCCTTTTGTCCACCTCTACAAGGTTGGAGATTGAGGCCATCGCTCTGCAATGTTCTCCTTCCTGAACAGATAGGATCTAATTCAAAGTAAGCTTCTAAAATCATCCGAAAACCCCCTGATCTTTCACCTTCTCCATGGGGTTATCAATCTCAACTGACCTCCAACAGTTGAAGCTCTCCTTTATAAATCTCTCCTGGAGCGGGATAGGAATCTTCAACAAACATAATACTCATTTGGTTTCCCTAGGAAAGGACCAAAAACATATGAATTAAAGAAAACACAGTTGGACCTGATGCCATTTAGATCAAAGACCCAAGAGGAATGGAAGATCTACCTTGAGGATAACATCAGCCCGGGATTCCATCGGTATGAACACATCACCCCTTTGAATGTCTGAATGCAACTCATACTTCAAATATCCAGCGTAGGAGGAGACCTGTATTGAAAGCAAGAATAAGTTGCCCATAAGGATTTTAAAATCGTTCCCAAGCCCCCAATTCAAGGTCCTAGTACCAAGTTAATTTAAAACTTTTCTGTATCAAGGATTCTATTTTAATTAAATGACATTCGTCAGATGGAAAAGTACTTTTTAAAATTAAGACGGTAAGACTATCATAGTGGAATGAATAGAAACAGATTACAGTAAGTGCCACAAGGAATGCTGAGCTGTTTCATATCTCTTCCAAGCAAAGAAATGTTTGTTTGAATTAGTGATATTCCTCTCTTTAGAAAAGGGGAGATGCTTGGCCTTGGGGAAATCCTACCTTTTGACTCATGTTTTTGTTTTTCTATAAAACAAAATATAGCAGCCTACTTATAACCACTTGATATCAACAGTTAAAAAAAACCTATTTTTTAGAATTATTTTTTGACAGAAGCATCTCAACTATTTTTTAAATAAGAATTTGTATGTAGAAGAATACAATCTATTTCAAATTTAGCGGAAAACTTAATGGATTTCTAGACTTCTACTGAATGAAGTTGAAAAGCTGAGTATTTTAAAGTCACAAAAAATCTAGTGAAACCCACAATTTTAAGATATGGGTTTTTATGCCCTTCATAAAATCCAGCATTTGTCCATTTTTTTCAACGGATCTAGCCACCCACTCGGTATGTGATTCAATGCGGCATGCGGCATCATGCTAAATTTAATAAAATCTCATAGTGACAATATTAATACATTACAAAAAAACTTTTTTAGAGAAATAAACAACAATGCAAAAGTTTTATGTAGCTGGTTCTTTATCATGTAAGTTGACCCAGAAGAAAAATTTATGGTTCTGAGGAATCTAAATATCATTTCAAATATTAGTATTCAGCTTTTGAGCATTAAGACACTGGAATATTTTGGCAAAAATTGCATTATCAGCCCAGAATCACTTACCTGATCTCCAAGATAAGAACTGGGGGCATGCCAATAAAGTTCCTGGAAAGCATCTGGAAACTGCCGAAGATCAGCGTGAACAGTCTCGTCTTCCAAACTGACTGAAGTGGAAGCTCCTTGGCGGTCTCCACTTAGCAAAGTCCACCCACTCATGTCAGTGAACTAGAAGACACAGATCTTGATAAGTAAATGCAGGCTTGCTGAAGGGCTCAGAAGCTTTTAAAGGTTGACTCAGCCTTCCATCCTTCCGAGGTGGGTAAAATGAGGACCTAGACTGTTGGGAGCAATAGGCTGACTCTGTAAACCGCTTAGAGAGGGCTGTAAAGCACTGTGAAGCGGTATGTAAGTCTAAGTGCTATTGCTATTCCATCTAAAATAGGATGGTTGAAGTTCTTCTCCCTGTCAACATTAATCCTGTGATCATCTCTTGATGTGCAAGAGAATGGCCCAGGTCTCTCGAGACCAAGATGCAGATGGAGAAGATGGAGACACAGATGGGCAGACAGACTGACTATGAACGGTTGTTATGCATTGAGGCTCGGTAATATTACACTGAATAAAAAGGTAAAGTTTCCCCTGTCCACTTGTGCCCGATTCTAGATAGTGGTGTTCATCTATGTTTCTTAGCCAAGAGAGCTAGTGTTGCCATAAAGACACTTCTGTGGTCATGTGACCGGCATGACTATTACACCCAGGTGCACGGAGAGCTGTTACATTCCCACCGAAGTGGCACCTATTTATCTACTTGTATTTTGTATGCTTTTGAACTGCCAGGTTGGCAGGAGCTGGGGCAGGAATGGGAGCTCACCCCATCATAGCAATAGCAATAGCAATAGCACTTAGACTTATATACCGCTTTACAGTGCTTTACAGCCCTCTCTAAGCGGTTCACAGAGTCATCATATTGCCCCCAACAATCTGGGTCCTCATTTTACCCACCTCGGAAGGATGGAAGGCTGAGTCAACCTTGAGCCGGTGAGATTTGAACCGCCGAACTGCAGCTAGCAGTCAGCTGAAGTAGCCTGCAGTGCTGCACTCTAACCACTGCGCCACCTCGGCTCCTAATGAGGTACTTGGGTCTTGAACTGCCGACCTTCTGGTCGACAAGTCCAGCGTCTTAACCACTAGGCCACTCTTCTATTACATTGAACAGGTTACTGCAAAATCTATGAGGTTCTGTTGATAGTATTCTTTCAAATAGTAATAGCATTGTTAAACACTTTAAACCGAATGCTACCTAAAGACAACTTCATAGATCCATCTCCTTTTTTTCGTACTGTGTAGCAGCTTCCTTCCTTGATTTACTTGGCTTTCAACTCTTAGCCTTCCTTTAGATGAGTGATGGTGAACCTTTTTTGGCTTGGGTGCCAAAAGGGTGCGTGCGCGCGCAATAGCATGCGTACCCACACCCATAATGCAATGCCCTCCCCCCGTGCATGTGCACAACCCCTGCGCTGCCCCCCCGCGCATGTGCACAACCCCCCACGCATGCGCACAGGCCCCACTGAAACCTCCAGACTCCCGGTAGGCCTGTTGGGCTGTTTTCCGCTCAGTCTCTGGACTTCCAGTAGGCCCATTGGGCTGTTTTTCGCTCTCCCCAGGGTTCAGGAAAGCCTCCTGAAGCCTGGGGAGAGCGAAAAACGGGCCAACAGGGCAACTGGAAGCTTGGAAACGAACTTCCGGTTGGGCCGTTTTTCGCCATCCCCAGGCTTCAGGAGGCTTTCCTGAAGCCTGGGGAGAGCGAAAACGGACAAAAAGAAGGCCGAAAATCAGCTGGCCAACACATGCGCGCTGGAGCTGACATAGGGCAACGCCTCGCGTGCCCTCAGATATGGCTCCGCATAGATTCGCCATCACTGCTTTAGATGTTAAATATGAGGTTCTTTTATCCCTCTTTTCTGGGACAGTCACCCCTAGATCTTCACCTACTCATTTACCTCCACACGGTACTTCTTGGCACTGTGGCAGCGATCGGTTGCCCCAAAACAGAAACACTTGGTGCAGCCTTTAGGATTGCTGGCATCAAGGGAGAATGTCCCCAAATGGCACTGATCACACCTTGGGCCTTCCACGTTTTCCTAGAGATTGAAAAAAAAAATCCTGTCAGTTTGAGGCTATGTCCCCGTGTTCTTGATTTTTGCTTAATATTGAAAATACTTTCCTTCTAGAACCTTACTCACACCCTTACTATATTGAAAGGTTTCAATCAAGTCCCCTCTTTCCCTTCTGCCCTCCAGGCTGAACGTGTTCAGTTCCTCCAATGTCTCCTGATAGGTTTTGGTTCCTCAGACCTGGCACCATTTTTGCTCCTAAAGGGGTGTTTCTGAAGAATTGTAGGTTTGTGCTCGTCAGTAACAATTAGAACAGTGGTTCCCAAACTTTTTCAGTCCACCGCCCCCTTGGTGCTACAAACTCATCCTCAGTGCCCCCCACCCCCTTCAGGTGGGGGTGGCTTGGTGGTCAGGTGACCAGTGGGCGTGGCCAACTTGTAAAATGTGGTGAAACTCACTTAACAACGCTCTTGCTTAGCAACCAAAATTTTGGGCTCAATTGTGGTCTTAAGTCTTTCTTTCTTCTTTCTTTCTTTCTTTCTTTCTTTCTTTCTTTCTTTCTTTCTTTCTTTCTTTCTTTCTTTCTTTCTCTTTCTTTCATTCTTTTTCTTTCTTTCTTCCCTCTTCCCTCTCTTTCTTTCTTTCTTTCTTTCTTTCTATTTCTTTCTTTCTTATTTTTTTTTCATTTTTTCAATATGTGTAGTTTTTTCTAATCCTATGCTCTCTATCTCTATCTATTCGCTCTCTCTCTCTCTCTCACACACACACACTCTCTCTCTCTCTCTCTCTCACACACACACACACTCTCACATTCTCCCACTTTTTTCTTTTTCTCTTTCTCTTTCTGTCTTTCTTTCTTGTTCTTTCTTTCTTTCTCTCTCTCTCTCTCTCTCTCTTTCTTTCCTTTCTGTCTGTCTTTCTTCCTTCCTACCATCTTTCTTTCTTTCACGGCGGGAGAGCCGGCGCTAGGCTTACCTTCCTGGCGAGGCTCGGAGACCGCCCGGCACGCCCATCTGCCGGCTCTCCACTTTCTGCCTGCCCCGCCAAGGCTCGCGTCAGCCAGGCACCCGGCGGACCCTGAGGCCGGCGGAGCTCCATAGGTGCGCGCCCCAACAGTCCCGGAGCCAAAGCCGGGAAGGCGAGAGGGGCGGCGGCAACCGCGCTCCGGCAGCGTCGCGTCCTGTGTCATGTGCCGTCTGGGAACGTGGTCTCCGGGCTGGCGGGGGCCTTCCTTGGACAGGGAGAAAGTGGCGGCTCGGAGACCGCCCGGCACGCCCATCCGCCAGCTCTCCACTTTCTGCCTGCCCCGCCAAGGCTCGCGTCAGCCAGGCACCCGGCGGACCCTGAGGCCGGCGGAGCTCCATAGGTGCGCGCCCCAACAGTCCCGGAGCCAAAGCCGGGAAGGCGAGAGGGGCGGCGGCAACCGCGCTCCGGCAGCGTCGCGTCGCGTCCTGTGTCATGTGCCGTCTGGGAACGTGGTCTCCGGGCTGGCGGGGGCCTTCCTTGCCCGGAGACCGCGCTCCCGGACGGCACTTGATAGGGGACGCGATGCTGCCGGAGCGCGATTGCTGCCGCCGTCACCCCTCTTGCCTTCCTGGCTTCGGCTCCGGGACCTTTACGCACCTATGGAGCTCCGCCGGCCTCAGGGCTGGCGGGGGCCTTGGCGGGGCAGGCAGAAAGTGGAGAGCTGGCAGATGGGCGTGCCGGGCAGTCTCCGAGCCTCGCTAGGCAGGTAAGCCTAGCGCCGGCCGGGCCCACGCGCTCCCGCCCGCCCCTCGCTCCAGCCGTCTCCTGGGAAGTTCGTGGGAAGTGGCAGCGGGCGGAGCTGGGCAGGGCGGAGCCGCCGGTGCAGCAGCGCCTGGCAAGGAAGGCTAGGCGGGGAGGCGCGGCCGATTGTCTCGTTGTCCCGTGGGGCAGATGGGATGGAAGAAGCGTGGTTGAGCGGGGCCGGGGCAGCGCAGCCTATTGTGCCTTCTCTTGCCCCGCTCTCCATCCCAGAGGGCCGCGCATCCCCCCCGCCAATCCTCCGTAAAACCGCCTGCCCCGTTTCTGCAAAGACAGATCCCTGCAGGGCGATCTGAAGAGGGATGCTGTAGAAAAGGCCGCCTTCCACCCGTGCCTCCCGTGCCAGCTCTGTGGGACTTGGGGCTGTGAAGCAGCCCACTGACTTCCAACCCGGCGCCGCGGTCCAAGTTCCCAGAGTGGCGCCGGCGGTCGGCTGGGCTGATCCGCAAAGAGAGCAGGCAGGTGGCCGGTTGAGGCCAGTGGGCTGCTTTGGAGCCACAAAGCGCCGCGGAGCCAGCACGTGTGAAAGGCAGGAAAAGCGTGGCAGGAAAAGCGGCGAGCGGGCGATTGGGTGGACATGGGCGGCGGGGGCGCAGGGACAGGACCGGTTTGGTGAACCACCTGCCACCCCCCTTGCCCCTCTTAGCGCCCCCCTGCTGCCACCCTTGCCTCTTAGCGGCCCCCCTAAGTCATCCCACCGCCCCCCAGGGGGCGGTACCGCCCACTTTGGGAACCACTGAATTAGAACTAGACATTCAGGCACAGAACCTTCCCCTGATGGAACACACTATTCTTGACTCTAAAAATAAACGATGTTGGCAGGGTTTGTCTTGAAAATAACTGTGGATGCTGCTGAGAACTGAAGGCACCATTGGGACTGGTCCTACCATTTCTTACTGCTCCTCAAACAGCAATCTGGCCAGAAAACAAGTTTAGACAATGATCAGACTAACCTTGCAGTGACATTCTCCAGTGATCGGGTCACAGATGCTTGGTTTTGTCCCTGCTTCATGGCAGTCACAAGCCCTGCAGTTGGGGTAGCCGTAATAGCCTGGGGCACAGAGATCACACTGACGTCCTACGATGTTGGGCTTGCATCTGGAAGAACAAATGGTCACCTTTTGTATTCTTTTATTTGTTATGACGGTTGGGTTTTAAGCCAAGTTTAAGAGCTAACATGACCAGTGCAACGGACTACTGTTGGAAAGGATGTGACAGACAATAACAGAATAACAAGCAGGAGACCCTGTACCATTCCAGACCAGTGGTTGTCCAATCTCTTCTGAGAGAGGGGGGGAGGGAGGAAGGGAGAGAGAGAGAGAGAGAGAGAGAGAGAGAGAGAGAGAGAGAGAAAGAAAGAAAGAAAGAAAGAAAGAAAGAAAGAAAGAAAGAAAGAAAGAAAGAAAGAAAGAAAGAAAGAAAGAAAGAAAGAAAG
>QLTV01003469.1:1329938-1341112 GCA_003457575.1 Thermophis baileyi
CCAACTACCAGAATTCCCCAGCCAGAATTCCCCAGACAAATAAAAACAAAAAGATGGATTTTCCTCAGTTTAAATTGAGGCATGATATGGCTGAGGATTGCGTCTGGTAGCATAGAGGTTGGACAATTTCTAACCTTGGCAACTTTAAGATTTGTGGACTTCAACTCCCAGGATTCCCCAGCCAGCCATGCCCAGGTACCCACAATATCTAAATACAGTTTGAGTACTCCTGAAAACAGACATACCACACTCTGCAACTCACCCTGCCAAATCCGGCCTCCGTTGATCAATACTTCAACAGGGAAAGTTGGGTGACCAGGCTGATAACAATGCAGGATGAAAGCATAGCGTCCTGGACTCTGAATATGGCCGTTTAACACAACAGCTGTCTGGAAGAAAGCAAAGAGGAATATCTCTTTTGGTGTCACTAATTTCTATTTCAAGTCACCGTTATTCTTCCAAGAAACTGACATAGGGATAAAAATTGATAATATTGTATTTATCCTGCAGGTATCGCTAGTAAACAGAAAATGTCTTTATCAATTACTGGGAACATGGGCTAAAAGCTGTTGCTTTGCTCTGTCAGAAATACTGCCATTTGGAAGAGAATATTTGTAGCTCAGAGTCTTTGTGCTCTCTAAGCTTAGTGGTTTTCTTGCAGACGTTTCATTACCAAACTAGGAAACATCATCAGTGCTAGAATGGAGTGGGGGTTGCTAGTGTCTTGCCCTGTTGGTGTTGGTGGGAGCGATCTTGATGGTTCCTTGACTAGGCTGTTGTTTACTTCTTCACTTTTGATTGGGATATTGTTTATTTCTTGATTGTTGGTCTAGTGTTAATCTAGGTGTCCCAAAGGTGTATTTCCAAAAGGTAACTGGACTTTCTTGGGGGTTTTTTTCCACTTTAAAATATTTTGCATCTCATCCAAGAAGCTTCTTCAGATATGCCGGAAGTGGGTGGGAATACTGCGGCAGTTTGCCAAGTGCCCAAATTTTGTTCACTTGACCATGGGGGCATTGAAGTGGCCCTAACGTCAGCCAGGGGTCCTAAGTCCCTTCTTTCAACATTGTCTTTATTTTGAACAGTCCCTGAACAAATGGTCATAAGTCAAGCACTACTTGACTTTATATCCTCCATATGTAGAATGTAATTTGCTTTTCAGTTTCATTCTTTTCAAATGAAAAGTCTGTTCAACCATTTCTCCTTAGGCCTGGGGTGTCAAACTCAATTTCATTGAGGGCCGCATCAGGGTTGTGTTTGACCTTGGGGGGTGGCCAGGGGGCATGGTCAGATCGACGTCACTTGTGTCAGGGGCGCCTGAGCTCCGTTTTCGGCTGCAACGGCCTCCTGCAAACCTCTGCCAGCGAAAATGTAGCTCGCAAGGGCTGCCCACAGCCCTCCCGAGCTTAGTTTTCGCTGGCAGAGGCACCACGGGCTGGTCCTTCACTGTTTCCATGGTGGTCCCGTGGGCCAGATCTAACCACCCTGCGGGCTGGATTCGGCCCCCAGGCCTTGAGTTTGACACCCCTGCCTTAGGCCATTCATTCATTCATTCATTCATTCATTCATTGAATGAAGAGCCGATGTGGCGCAGCACTGCAGGCTACTTCAGCTGACTGCTAGCTGCAGTTCGGCAGTTCAAGTCTCACCGGCTCAAGGTTGACTCAGCCTTCCATCCTTCCGAGGTGGGTAAAATGAGGACCCAGATTGTTGGGGGCAATATGCTGACTCTGTAAACCGCTTAGAGGGCTGTAAAGCATTATGAAGCTGTATATAAGTCTAAGTGCTATTGCCATTCATTCATTCATTCATTCATTCATTGAAAACATTTATAGAGCCTGTATTAGTTTACAATGCAGACTAACTGACTCCCGATTCTTATGGCTAGCCAAGGATTGCATTGCTTTATACTGTACTTGTGAAACCTCGCTGTAAGAAGTTTTACACACTTTTTTAACACACTGTTAGCAGCAGGAGTTACACCATGTTTAGCCCCATAGAAAACTTCAAGAATGCAAAGCAAACTTATACAAATGACAAAAAAAAAAACCTAAGTTACAAAAAAAAAATCAAATTTCCAATAAAACTAAGACCTCTCTACACCTCGGCGGAGTGTCCCAAACCATACTTACCTGAGGCGCCCTTAAGAAAATGAGTTTTGCAGAGGTGTCTATTAAAGTTGGAGGTTGAGGTACAGAAGCTGGCAGACTGCCTTCTGGTGGGATGCTAATGGCATGAATTAGGGGCAAGTCTGGAGCAATGGGTAGCGACTGTCCTTCCTCCAGGACAACCGATTGTGAAATCTTTTGATATCTCGATGGGACACAGGAACTACTGAGGACAAAAAAAAAAAAGGAACAATCGGAATTCTACAGTCAAGAAAAATGCCTGCTGTTCTATCCAGACCTTGACATCAAAGGAACATTGAGAGTAACTATAATGCAAAACAAAGCATGGGGGGTTGATTTTATTAAGGTCACTTTCATTATGATTCTTTTGATCTTCTACGGATGCTCTTTTGTCTTCCCCGTTTAACTGTAATCAAGTCCATTTGTATGATAGCCTTTTGGCTCTGAGACACAAAACAAAGGAACAAGAGGATTATAATGAATTTACATCCTCTCCTCAGCTTAAAAACAATTTGAATGTTCTGTTTGGTTCCAAGAGTGAAACAATATAGGCAGTCCTCAATTTATGACCACATAATTGAGCTCAATGTTTCTCTTGTTAAGCAAGACAGTCGTTAACTGAGTTTTGCTCCATTTTACAACTTTTCTTGCCAATGTTGTTAAGTGAATCACTGCAGTTCTTAAGTTAGTAACATGGCTGTTAAGTGAATCTGGCTTCCCCACTGACTTTACCGGTCAGAAGGTCGCAAAAGGGGATTGCAGGATCCCCGGGACACTGCAACCGTCATAAATATGAGCCAGTTGTCAATCATCTGAATTTTGATCAAGTGACCATGGGGATGCTGCAATAGTCGTAAATGTGAAAATGGTTATAAGTCACTTTTTTCAGTGCCGTTGTAACTTCAAAGGTCACTAAACGAATGGTTCTAAGTTAAGGACTACCTGTACACATTTTCCTTCATGGACTCTCCAAGAAATATTGTTTTATGGTCCTTTTAAACTGTTTCAGGATCATTTGTGTTATGATATATAAACAATTTTCATAAATTAATTGAAATAATCCCAAAACAGATTGCAGATAGCAGAAAGCAAAGGCTACCACATGTCAGCGTTCCAAGTAATGCACCCATTGAAAGCAAAACTCCGAGGCAGGTAGATTCCTCAAAGAACAAATTTATTGGATACATCATATTGACACAACTGGTGAAAACCTATTCTGAAAGTTCATGCGGTTTTCACCCAGTTAAAAGAGAAAGTTTTCCCCTTTCCCCCAAGTCACATCAGTCACATGGTCCAATAGAAGTGCTGGCCAGTTGCTTGGTTACTTCGCTCCTCCTC
Source organism: Thermophis baileyi (assembly GCA_003457575.1). NCBI lineage: Eukaryota > Metazoa > Chordata > Lepidosauria > Squamata > Dipsadidae > Thermophis > Thermophis baileyi. Next base: position 1,333,406 of record QLTV01003469.1, read on the forward strand.
TCCCAGCCACCTGTTGGAATGACCTTGGTTCCCACAGGAAAACTTTCTGTTTTGACTGCAAAACCCCAGTTAACTATTTCCCTCCCCCTCCCCCTCCCATCTAGCGGCAACCCTGAAGCCTCAAAGATGGCCCCAGCCAGGTTCGCTTCAGGGTTGACACCACAAGTCACTATCAAAACAGGGTGTTTAAACAGGCTGAGGGATCTTTTTGCCTAGTCACTCTGTATAAGGAAAATGAGCATTTTTTTAAACATGGCAAAAAATAAATCTACCAAACATTGCACCACAGAGCATTCCTGCATCAACCACAATCCTTTCCATTTTACATTGACCACGGCGAAGATACAGCAATAGTCAGAACTCTGAGGACCGGTTGCAAGTCAATTTTTTCAGCACTGTCATAACTTTGAACAGTCACTAAATAAATGGTCATAAGTTGAGGACTACATGAAATTAATAAATTGATCATTTTACAGTTTCTTATCAAAATAAAACAACAGAATAACAGAGTTGGGAGGGACCATGGAGGTCTTCCAGTCCAACCCCCTGCTCAAGCAGGAGACTACATCATTTCAGACAAATAGCAGCCTGGAACATCAAACAGGAAACCCAGACAACATACCAGACATCGCAAAGATTGTAAACACACACACTTGGAAAATGTTTTATGTGGCATTTCTACAATTAAATACGTACAGTCCTAATTAGCTCTCACATTTTGTAAATAAGCTGTTTATTGCTTATTGTCTTTTTCATCCTAGGCTAGCCACTCAGAGTTGCAATTTGCGAGTTGGGTGGCCGTAAAAATTACATGAAAATAAACCAATAAAATACAGGTGATTTACCTGTTCAGCGATAACGTTCCATGGGCACTGATGCAATGAACTTTTGGCTCCAAAAACTCCAGAGTGAATTGCTCGTAGGGGACCAAGTACCCTTTGTACTAAAGACAGGGAAGGAAAAAAAAAGGATGAGAAAGAGAAGAGGGTTTATGCTTTTCTTTCTGGCGCAAAATTCAAAGAGCTTCTGTTGAGATGAGGTTGAATGCATAAAACAGGGGTGGGGAACTATGGTCCCTTTATGACCTGGGGGACTTCAACTCCCAGAATTCCTGAGCCAGCATGGATGCGTAAAACAGGGGTGGGGAACTATGGCCCCTTTATGACTTGGGGACTTCAACTCCCAGAATTCCTGAGTCAGCATGCATGCATAAAACAGGGGTGGGGAACTATGGCCCCTTTATGACTTGGGGACTTCAACTCCCAGAATTCCTGAGCCAGCCATGCTGGCTCAGGAATTCTGGGAGTCAAAGTCCACAGTTCATAAAGGGGCCATAGTTCCCTACCACTGACATAAAAGATGACTAACTTTGCCACATTCATTCAAAGGAAAAAGGGCACCTGTTGGCAAACAACAGTGTGCAATAAACAGAAACATCTCTTTGTTTGACCTGCAGCAGACCCTTGGAAAAGAGATGTGGGAAGGAGGGTTTCCAACAAAGAAACTGATTAGTCATTCTCTGCTTGTTATGGCAACATGTTCCTAAGCTTTGTACATCCCCAGGTTTTTTTTTGGTGTTTTTTTTTTTTTGAGGGGGTGGGAGGATAAGAAACCTTCCAAGGGGGGGGGAGGCAGGATTATCTCTTTCCCCCCCCCTCTTTTGTTCACTGTATGAAGATCAAATGGAGCAGAGAAGAAGCAGCTGTTTCTGTCAATTTGCTCTTTTGAGGGAGACACACACACACACACACACACACACACACACACAGATGGTTGCAAAACAAAACAAAAGAGCAGCCACCTGTTTTGTTCACTTAAAATGCTATCTAGGGTGCCACACTTAGAAAGTTGGTGCTCTCTGTTGCCCAGCAAAACATCTAAAGCAAAGCAAGAACCCACAAAGGGAGTGAATGTGAAAGGTTAATGGCAGAAATTCTAATTTTTGCAATTGGACAAGGAACACTTCACGGTTCCTGTGAGCGAGTTACTCCTACATATAACCGCTGCTGCATAATATGCAGCCAAAATGAGCTTTGCACTGACTCTTAATTACATCCAACAATGGCTCCCGTCCCGTGTAACCTAGATATATTGCTTCAGATAATGCCAAGCAATTCATTCTAATAACACTGTAATTGGCAGAGAGGTTTTGTCTTTACAGGTGGTCCTCGTTTAGCGACCAGAATTGGGACTGGCTGTTGAATATTCAATGAGGAGTGAAGTCTGAGGCAAGACTTCACTCATTGGTTCATTTTCCAGGCGGGAAAATGAACGAGTGTCAGTGGCTGAATTGCCGGATGCGTTTTCTTACTTGTTTTACCGGAGCTGAAATAAAGAGCTGTTTCAACTCATTGATAGTCCTGCCTCTTCAATCCTCCCCATATCTAACACTGGCATCTTGGTTGTGAAGTGAAGTGGTCGCTATGTGAAACTTTGACTGTGTTTACAATCTTACTTAAGCTTCACTTTGCTTTACAGAGCTGCAAAGTCTTCATAACTGTGAAGACTGGTTGCAAAGTCACACTTTCGTTACCGTTACAACTTAAACAGTCATTGTCTGCCTCTCCTTCCAATTAGCCACTGCTGCATATGCATATTGTGCAAATATACCAGTGGTGGGTTGCTGCCGGTTCGGACCGGTTCTCCCGTACCGGTAGCGGAAATTTGCAGCCGCTCACCGAACCGGCAGCGATGGCCAGCTGTCCACACCCCCGAACCGATTCTCCGGTTGCCGCGGCTGGAAAAAGAACCCTCTGCGCATGCGCAGAGGCTTCTGCGCATGCACAGAGGGTCATTTCCGCATCGTGACGTAGGCACGCGCGCAAAATGCGCACTTCCGTCGCGATGCGAACCGGTAAGGAAGGTAAGTGGAACCCACCCCTGAAATATACATATATTTGTGGAATTGCAACCTGATAGTTCACAAGAACTGCGAACAAGAGAGTTCACAGTACTTGTGAGCAAGCTACTCCTATAAATAACAATTGTTGCATAACATCCAGCCATAATGAACCTTGCACTGAAGGCCCCCACATCCAATAAAGGCCCCCATATAATCCAGATCTACTTCTTTTACATGATGACTAGCTGTTCATTCTAAAAACAGTATAATTTGCCGGGAGCTTTAGTCTTTACAGGCAGTCCTCATTTAGCGACCAGAATTGGTCATTAAGTGAAGCAGTCGCTAAGTGAAACCTTGCCTGGGCTTAAAAATCTTACTTCAGCTTCACTTTGCTTTACAGACCTGCAAAGGTCATAAATGTGAGGGCTGGTTGCAAAGTTTACTTTTTCATCATGATTATAACAGCAAACAGTCATTGTACGAGACTAAATGAAGGACTTCCTGTAATAAACCAACATTTAGATGAAATATTAGATACTGAGCTGTAGGAAGCTCTGCACAATCAGTTTTATTCTGAGACTCTTCGGGGATAAATGTCTAATGTTCAACTCTTAGTAGGATTTGAACCCACAGGAAAGCGGCTCGTTGACTACAAAGTACATTTAGCTTTACAGTTATCTTGGCCTAGCTATCAGTAGCTTGCAAGAAAAGTGCACTTACAACAGGGGTGTCAAACTCAAGGCCTGGGGACCGGATCTGGCTCACAGGGTGCTTAGATCTGGCCCGCGGGGCCGCCCTGGAAACAGCGAAGGACCGGCCCGCGGTGCCTCTGCCAGGGAAAACGGAGCTGAGGAAGGCCGCGTAAGGCCCACCTGCGCTCCAGTTTTGGCCACGACGGCCTCCCGCAGCCCTCTGCCAGCGAAAATGGAGGCCTGTGGAGGCTGCACGCTCTGTTTTTGCTGGCAGAGGGCTTCAGGAGGCCGTTGCGGTAGAAAACAGAGCCTCGATGAGTGACGTCGAGCTGGCCATGCCCACCCTGGCCACGCCCCCCGACCACCAACCCCGGCCCCCCGAGATCAAACCCAACCCTGATGCAGCCCTCACTGAAATCGAGTTTGACACCCCTGACTTATAACTTGAGAATGCTTTATGACCAGGTCAAGATCATCCTAAAGCTAAATGCACTGTAGTGTCAATGAGTGCAAAACCTATGGGTTCAAATCCTATTAAAGGGTTAGGGTTAGGGTTCCGTGCCAGAACATCTGGCACGTAGGATACTATACCTACACCTGGAGTCCCAATAAGAGTGGGAGGAACAGAGATTTGCTTTCTGCTTATACACATTAATTTATCCATTTATATTAAACAGAAAGCAAACCCTTCTAGTAAGCACTGAAGATATTACCTAGTCTGGTAATAAAATGTCTGCAAACAACCAAGTTCAGGAGTGCATCAAGGACTCCATTCTTCAACCCCGAGATACAAATACAGGTAGTCCTCGATTTACAACAGTTCAGTTAGTGACCATTCGAAGTTACAACAGCACTGAAAAAAAGTCACTGAAAAAAAGTTACTTACGATTGTTGCAGCATCCCGTGGTCATGTGATCGAAATTCAGACAGTTGGTAAGTGACTCATATGTATGACGGTTGCAGTGTCATGTAATCCCCTTTTGTGACCTTCTGACAAGCAATGTCAATGGGGAAGCCAGGTTCACTTAACAACCGTGTTACTAACTTAACAACTGCAGTGATTCACTTAACAACTACGGCAAGTAAGGTCATAAAATGGGGCAAAATTCATTTGACAAATGTCTCGCTTAGCAACAAAAATTTTGGGCTCAACTGTAGTCGTAAGTCGAGGACTACCTGTACTCTCTTCTATTAGTCCCAGTAAGGATAAAATGGATTGTGTAGTGCCTCCTATTGGTCACTAGCTAATATATCATCTAAAGCTAAATAAGCTCCCTTTAAGGCAGTGGTTCTCAACCTTACTAATGCCGCGACCCTTTGGCGCGATGATGTCATCACGCCGCGACCCTTTGGCGCGATAATGCAGTGTCTCGGTTCCTAAGACCATCGGAAATATGTGTTTTCCGATGGTCTTAGGCGACCCCTGTGAAAGGGACGTTCGACCCCCAAAGGGGTCGTGACCCACAGGTTGAGAATCGCTGCTTTAAGGGGAGGTTTTTGGAAGCTTCTAACACAGGGGTCCCCAAACTTGGCAACTTTAAGACTTGTGGACTTCAACACCCAGAATTCTCCAGCCAGCTAAAGTCTTAAAGTTGCCAAGTTTGAAGACCTCTGTTCTAACATGAGGCCCAGACCATCAAAAGTCACAAAAGACTCAACTGTTTAAGGGCAAATAGAAAAGGAAGGCATAGCTGCTTAGCTTCTATAAAAGCTAATATTTATTTCACTGAAAGTAATTCAAGTACGGTATTTTTATGCAAACTGTAAGAGGAGGCTGAAAGGGACCAAACTGGAATGAACTACGGATAGTCTTCAACTTCTGACCACATCTGAGCCCAAAATTTCTGTTGCTAAGTGAGGCAGTTGTTAAGTGAATCACTGCAGTTTTTAAGTTAGTAGCACAGTTGATAAGTGAACCTGCCTTCCTCACTGACTTTGTTTTTCAGAAGGTTACAGAAGGGGATCGCATGACCCCAGGACACTGCAACTGTCTTAAATATAAGCCAGTTGCCAAGAATACAAATTTTGAACGTGTGACCACAGGGATGCTGCAATGGACGTAAGTGTGAAAAACAGTCATAAGTCACTATTTTCAGAGCAGTTGTATCTTCGAACCGTTGTAAATGAAAGGTTGTATGTCGAGGGCTACCTGTATAGGAACGTATCCTGGTTAGGGTGACAAATAATAGGCAACACAACACAGGGACTTTGGAATTTGATTTTTGGAATTTGACTACTTCTGTAAAATGTTTTATTTGCCTCTTAGCTGCTTTTCAAGAGCAAAAATCTGGAGTTTGATGCTTGTCTTGCCTCTTCTGGGTCCAAAATTATTTTTCAGTTCCGACCCTTCTCTGCTCACCCCTCCCATGCAGGTAATAGTTTAACCTTCTAATTTAAGATCACTTATTTAATTAATTTAATTAATAATCTAATTTAAATACACTGAGAGCATATGCACCAAAGACAAATTCCTTGTGTGTCCAATCACACTTGGCCAATAAAGAATTCTATTCTATTCTATTCTATTCTATTCTATTCTATTCTATTCTATTCTATTCTATTCTATCCTATTCTATTTTCTATTCTAATTCTAATTCTAATTCTAATTCTAATTCTATTCTATCCTCAAAGTTGCATCGGATAGTTGCCTCTGTTGGGAAACCTCTCCTCGTAAGACTTACCAGGAAGAAGCGGGCCTGACCTGCCGTGAACTGAACTCTCGCCTCGGTGTCGAGTTCAAATGCTGCCAAGCGGTTTTGAGAATCTACAACGATCCCACGACAAAGGAAACTGCGAGACAAAAAAAAAAAAAAAAAGAAGTGGTCAAACTCAAAGGGTGGCATTTTCCCAGTATGTCTTTCCACCCCTCCTTTGTGGTTTAATATAGATCCCTTATGAGCTTTGAATGAGTTGAGTGACGGCAAGGAGATGTTTCTGAAGGATATCCCAGGGCCTCGTTTCCTATCGTTAAGGTCACGATCTGTATCCCGATTTGCAAAAACAGCAGTTCCAGACAGGGTAATCCATCCATCCTTGATGTAAACACTGTCCAGTTGTTTAAATAGATCGTCGGAGGTCAGGATGTGCCTGCTATTTTCATCTCACACATGACTTGTTCTGAGGATGTGGACTTTTGGCCGGATTACTGCCTCGGATATTTACAAGGCCGGGAATCTTAAACAGCACATAACGTCCACCCCAACTGCGGTAAAGGCTGATGCAGATTACAACAGGTAGTCCTCGACTTACAACAGTTCATTTAGCGGCCGTTCAAAGTTACAACAGGCACTGGGAAAAATCTGGAGCTCAATGTTTGTCTTGCCTTATCTGGGCCTTGTGACATGAAAAAAGTGACTTACGGCCGTTTTTCATACTTACGACCGTTGCAGCATCCCCGTGGTCACATGATTTACATTTGGATGCTTGGCAATTGACTCATATTTATGACGGTTGCAGTGTCCCGGGGTCATGGGATCCCCTTTTGCCACCTTCTGACAAACAAAGTCAATGGGGAAGCTGGATTCACTTAACAACCGTGTTACTAATTTAAGAACTGCAGTGATTTACTTATCAAATGTGGCAAGAAAACTCATAAAATGGAGCAAAATTCACTTAACAAATGTCTCACTTAGCAACATAAATTCTGGGTTCAACTGTGGTCGTAAGTCGAGGACTACCTGTACTCAATCTTCAAGGCATGTAAATCTGTACTCAATCTTCAAGGCATATTTGTAAAGCCAGAAATGATTTCACCAAAAGGAAGTCAATGCTTTTCTTTTTCTTTTCCCCGTTATCCTACACTTTCCCCTTTTCCCCTCCTATTTTTCTTTGTTCTGTATTTTACACAAGTAGCCCTCGACTTATGACCACAATTGAGCCCAAAATTTATGTTGCTAAGTGAGACATTTGTTATGTGAGTCTTGCCTCATTTTACAATCTTTCTTGTTTACTGAGTTTTGTGCCATTTTACAAACTGTCTTGCCACAGTTATTAAGTGAATGACTGCAGTTGGTGAGTTAGTAACCGTGTCAGGCCGAAGCCATTTTCTTTGGATCTTTGGCCTGCCACACTTTATGCTAGTTTAAAAATGTTTTCTTTGCTATGGGAATTTGGGAGGGGCAGTTGCATGAGGGATGTCTGCATGTAGCCACAACAAATTCCTTCTAGATTGTC
>QLTV01003469.1:1346089-1358756 GCA_003457575.1 Thermophis baileyi
ACATTATTTTTATGTTTTAGAATCTTCTCCCCTGGAATCCAGAAACACGTGCATCCAGAATTTGAGAAAAAATACATCATTTTGCCAAAACACTCAGAAAAAACCTCCTGGGGTACTTTTTAAAAGGTATCTATAATGTAATAAAATAACTACTTATGTATCTTCAGTTATGCTTGCATATACAAAGATTTTCAAATGTAAATCCCCCAGAGATACACTCTCCCACTTGTCTTCTGGCTGTCTCTAACAGACTGCTTTTGCATAGGAAGATACTGTTATGTTCTAACTGTTTAACCTGTGTTACATGGTTCCAACCAGGTCCAGCGTTTGAGCGGGAAAAAGCTCAACCGCTATTGGCTGGCCTGTCTGACCGCTCCCTATAAAAGGGCAAGCTGTCAGACTGCTCTTTGCTGGTTACTGATACAAGAGCTGAAATAAAGAGCTGCTTTGGAAGTCTGTCTCCTGTCATCTCTACCCACTATCTAACAAGAACTGAAGAAGCTTCTTGGATGAGAAGCGAAACGTCTTCCAAGAAAAACCTGAAAGTCCAGTTGCCTCTTGAAAAAACACCTTTGGGATTTTTTTCCCCAGAGTCCTTCGGGAGTTGGGCGGCATAGAAATACAATTAATTAAATTAAATTAAATTAAAAAAATTTCTGAGACAACATTTTCAGGAAACTCCTTGTAGAAGACGTATGGGATACCCAGAACTGATGTATGTTTGTCTTATACTGAAAACATAAGAAGCAGGATTCAAGCAAAAGTTCTGAACCTTGCTCAAAAATAAAACTTCAGCTCCAGCATTGATTTGAGGCAAGTAGGGAAGGGAAAAGTTAGAAAAAAGGGAAAAAGAAAGAAAAGGCGTTGACTTCCAACTCCCTTTGGCACAGTAGAATAAGGTAGTAACATCAAACCTCAGTTTTTTACTTTCACCTAATAGTATAAACTAGCCATTTCTATATCAACAAACCTATCTAACTGGTAAAAACGCAAAATCAAAGCTTCATTTTTTTTCCGCCTCAAGTACAAAGTCCAGAAACGGTTTCCAAGTAGAAACAAAAGTAATTGTGTTTTTTTCTTTTATCAAAGAAGTCAATTTAACCTTCTCTGCTAACTCCATCAACTTTTGCAGCCATTCGTCCATTGTGGGGAACCAATGGCAGCCATATTGAACCCCTTCTCTTCCTATGGTTGCCAATGGTAGCCCACCTAAAGGATTTCTTCCTACCTTAAAGAACGCTGTGTTGTAAAGATAAGTGTTGTATTGTAAAGATAGAGAGGCACAATTTTGTTACACCAAGAACCCTTCACTACTCATTTTCAAAGGGCCTCTGGGAACCAAGTCCCAACTAAAGTGTACGCAGCCAGAACAAAGATAAATCTAATTTAGTTTAAACCTACTGAATATGAATGCTTCTCTTTCATTTAATAATGCTGGTTTTCTAACATTTTAAAAATGTCAGTATCTGGGTTGATTTTGAAAGTCTCAGGAATCATATTTTTTTACACAGAAGCCTTAACTGAAGATTTTACATGATTATGGAATTACTTACGTGAGTGCCACTACACAGCACCAATTTGGGGAAGGTACGAAAGATCTGCTCTACAGGACAAGGTCTTGGTAAGTTGTTGTCCAACTTGCACAAAGCATCTTCGCCTGACACAGAGGAGAACTGTTCCACAGGCATGTACTTATATAGGAAGCAACTGGGGAAAAAAATAGAAAAAAGATTTTTAGCCTTAATGTTCAGATACCAGAAAAATGAGGACAAAAAAAAATAAGTACAAAATTATCTGCCAGTGCAATATCAGCATTTTATTTAGCTTGCTAACACAGGCACACACACACACACACACACACACATATACACACGTGTGTGTGTGTGTGTAAGTATATGAATATGTATATGTGTGTACATACACACACACAAACAACACATCTGGATATATACATACCTACATACAGATAAAATGGGACTAGAACTCACAGTCTCCTGGTTTCTATCCTGGTGCCATGACTACATATATACTATATATATACACAGTATATTAGAGCCAGTTTGAGGCACCAGGACAGAAACCAGGAGACTGTGAGTTCTAGTCCCACCTTGACCATTAAAGCTAGCTGGGTGACTTTGAGACAATCACCAGGAGACTGTGAGTTCTAGTCCCACTTTAGGCATGTAAGGTGTCTGGGTGGCTTTGAACCAATCACCAGGAGACTGAGTTCTAGTCCCGCCTTAGGCATGCAAACTAGCTGGGTGACTTCAGGCCAGTCACACTCTCTCAGCCCAGCCCATCTCACAAGGGGGAAAATAGGAGGAGGAAGTTGTATCAGATATGTTTGCCGCCTTGAGTTATTTGTGAAAATAATAAATGCGGGATACAAATAACCATAATTTTTTTTTCAGCAAGACTTTTTTTAAACACTGAGAAGAACGTTGCTCTGGGGAAATCAACTGATGGAGAATCAGCAGTAGGCAGGCCAAAATCAACGGTGTATGTGGTCAGAGCATTATGTGGCCAAAACTCTGTCCTTGTTTCTCATTTTTTCCCCCTCCATTCCCTTTTCTGTCTTCTCTCTCTGACACCGCTGTTATCTCTCTAGCTCTTCCCAACACTATTTCTCTGTCTCTCTCCCTATATGGCAAGCCATCTCTGCATTTAGAGAGAGGAAGCAATCAGACAGGATTTACAAAAAATGGGTCAAGAGGTTGACATTTCCCATCACCAATCAAGAGGAAACATTTCATACATCCTTTCAAGTTTGTCTTTAAAATGCCAGAAGCAAAAAAAAAAAAATAAGAAAGGGACAGATACAATAGGATTCCCGCTAGTTCTCCCTTCTCCCTAAACTTAGAAGGCTAATTGGAAAAAATGAGTCTTTTATAGGCCCAAAGTAAAACCCAGAATTCATTCAATATTCACTTTCTACTTCTAAACAGAGTTAAGCCATCAGCTCACAGGATTTAAAAAAATGTATGTAATACTTCAGTCCTTCTGAGTATTATTTCAATCCTGGCCAAATTCCTAGTCAAGTAAAATCTGTAGAAATATTTTGAAGAGAAAAATTGCCCAAAACGGATAGCAGCACTTATCTGACCTTGGCTTAGTTCATCCGTCAAGACCTGATTTTACTTCAATGTTTTACTTTTTCAATTGTTATTATTTTACTTGGATCTCTGGGAAATCCCGTGGCTTCAGGCTAGACTGAGAAACTGAAAAAACACCAGAAGACGACAAGGCAAACCAGTTCCACAGGGTTGCCAAGAAAACTACAACGGAACGTCCACGAAAATCCTAGCCAGTGAATCTGGCTTGAAAGGGGTTTGCCCTTTCGTTTAATCTTAGGTTATTATACTCATCTTAGCAAGTGTCTACTTGCCAATAATACACCTGAGCTTCTGTTCTAAGATGGCTGATCTGATTTATTTTTTAATATGTTTTATGGGCTGGTCATTGACTATTACAAAGAAAAGATATAATTACTAGAGACCAATCAGCTTTCACTATAGGGAGATCTCAATTTACAACTGCAATTGGCATCCGAATTTCTGTCGTTAAGCGAGGTGATTGTGGATCTACCCAATTTTACAACCCTTGTTAAGGGAATCGTGAGGTGATTAAGCAATCCAGCTCCCCTCATTCAGTAGCCAGTTGGGAAGGTCGCAGATGGTGATCACATGACCCCAGGATGCTTCAACCATTGTAAATCCATGCCAGTTACCGAATGCCTGAATTTTGATCATGTGACAGTGCGGAATTGCGGATGCTGAGACAGTTATAAGTGCAAGGACCAGTTTCCCACTGCTGTTGTAATTTCGACCAGTCAGTAAACAAATGGCTGTAAATTGAGGACTATTTGTTCTTACTTTCTGGCATTCCTAACAAGACTGGACACACATATGCATTACCTTCCAGTTCCATAGGTTGTGTAGATGCGGCAACTAAAGACACTACTATGATATTATGTCTATAGAGACACAGGAGAACAACCCCATCAGGACAAGATTCAGCAGTCCATCTGCATTTGAAAGACAAAGGCCACTCTTTTGAAGACTAGCAAAGTCCACATTCTGGACAGAGAGGACCGCTGGTATGAAAAAGGGGTCAAAGAGGCCATCTATGTCAAAATTGAACAGCCCTCTCTCAACAGAGGGGGAGGGATACAACATCATCTATCTCCAATCACAACACAGTTCTTTCAAGCAGTTCCAAGAAGGCTCCACACCCATTTGCACCACTCAGGTGACCCTGACGACACAGGTAAATCTCCAGGTGGCCTTAACGACTCACTAAAAGAATGCAAATGACCAGCTGTCTGCAAGGAGTATAAATCCTTCCATCCTCCAACATTCAATCAGAACTGAAGAAGCTTCTTGGATAAGAAGTGAAACGTCTTCAAGGAAAAAAACAAAGTCCAGTTGCCTTTCGAAAAAGCACCTTTGGGACTGCTACGATATTACTTTTTTCAATTAAAGAATAGAATAGAATAGAATAGAATAGAATAGAATAGAATAGAATAGAATAGAATAGAATAGAATAGAATAGAATAGAATAGAATAGAAAATAGAATAGAATAGAATAGAATTAATAGAATAGGAATAGAATAGAAATAGAATAGAATAGAATAGAATAGAATAGAATAGAATAGAATAGAATAGAATAGAATAGAATAGAATAGAATAGAATAGAATTCTTTATTGGCCAAGTGTGATTGGACACACAAGGAATTTGTCTTGGTGCATATGCTCTCAGTGTACATAAAAGAAAAGATAAGTTCGTCAAGAATCATAAGGTATAAGCAATATACCTTATGATTCTTAATCATAAGCAAGCAATGGATGGCTCAGCTAACCCAATAAAAGATCGCCCACATCCCAAATGCGCTGTAGGTCAAATGCAATACAAAGATATGACAAAAAATGAAAATGGAAGGCTTACTTTTGACCCACATGTTCAGCAGCTGGGCTATAGGTACAAGGATCCGATACTTTATACTGCAATATCGGAGCTTCATAATAAGAGCTGGGAAGCAGAACCAGATAGTCCTAGAAGGAAGAATGGAAATATGAGACCCAGATTCCTTTTGCCTCCATCCTGCCTGTGGGGAGAAAAGGAAGACCAGACTTACAAGGAGGACATCTTCAGCTTCAATGATCAGAGACCAAACATGAGGACTCAGCACAAATGGTTCTCCAAAGCTGTGGTGAGGAACAGTGACAAATGCCGGCTCTTGGGTTGGCCCAAATACAATCTGCTTAGTCTGTTCGGTACCTGCAATTAGGAAAAGATATACATTTGACTTTCAGTTGGATTAGAAAGTGTGCAAATTATTTGCCTTGGGCTGGAAAATGGAGAACCAGCTCCAATGCTACTCTATGAATGGGTTAACAGCTGTGTCAGGGTTTCTCAACCTGGGCCATTTTAAGATGGGTGGACTTCAACTCCCAGAATTCCACAGTCAGCAAGTCAACCCATCTTAAAATGGCCCAGGCTGAGAAACACTTAGCTATGCCATATTACATAGGCATGCTGGTCTTGATGCATTAATCTCACAGGATTCCATCACGAAATCATAGTGCCAACCTGACTGGCAGATCTAGTTCAGGGGTATCAAACTCAAGGCCCGCAGGCTGAATCCGGCCTGCGGGGTGCTTCGATCTGGCCCGCAGGGGCTGCCCTGAAAACAGCGAAGGACCGGCCCGTGGTGCCTCTGCCAGCAAAAACAGAGCTCGGGAGGGCTGCGGGCAGTCCTTCCGAGCTCCGTTTTTGCTGGCAGAGGATTGCAGGCCGTTGCAGCCGAAAATGGAGCTCGGGAGCCGGCATAGCTCTCAGGCTCCCACAGGCGCCCCCAACACAAGTGACCTCGAGCTGGCCACGCCCACCCTGCCTCCCCTCAGCCCTTCCGGGGTCAAACACAACCCTGATGTGGCCCTCAATAAAATCGAGTTTGACACACCAAACAAAAGCACATGAGAAAATCTCATACCAGACAACAGCATGTTCTGAATAGGCTCCTTAGTCAAGGGCTCTTGATTCTCTTCATTCACTAGTAGTAACAATGCCTACATATCTCTATCTCTGCCTCTACCTCATCATCATCATCATCATCCTCTCTCTCTCTATCATCTCTCTCTCTATCATCTATCTATCTATCTATCTATCTGTCTATCTATCTATCTATCTATCTATCTATCATCTATCTATCTATCTATCTATCTATCTATCTATCTATCTATCTATCTATCTATCTATCTATCTATCTATCTATCCTATCTATCTATCATCCATCCCTATCTATCTATCTATGCTATAAATGCAGCAATAACTGCTTTTTAAAAATAATTCTTGCTGAGATGACAGTAACCCACAATCTTGTGCATGTTTACTCAAAGGATCCACTGATTTCAATCATACATAATCCTGGATGAAAGCTAACGGGCTTTCAATCTCAGTTCCCGAGAATGTGAAAAGCAGCACAAAACTCAACAAGTTTTCCAAAGAAATGAAAATCAACTATGGAAGAGGCAGTCCTCGACTTATGACAACCGGGATTAGAAAATCCATTATTATGGAAGGTGGTCATTAAGTGAGGCATGCACCTAATTTTAGGACCTTTTTTTGCCATGGTCGTTAAACAAGACATCACATGACCATGACTTGCAACCTCCTTCCAGCTTCTCCATTGACCTTGCTTGTTGGAAGCTTGCTGGGCAGATTGCAAATGGCGATCACGTGACCCCGGGATGCTGCAACTGTCATAAATACCTGCCAGTTGCCAAGCACCCAAATTGTGATCAGGTGACTACAGGGACACTGCTATGATAGTAAGTGTGAAGACCAGTCATAAGCCACTGTTTCCAATGCCACTGTAACATTAGACAGTTCCTAAACAAATGGGCTCAAGTTAAGGACTATCTGTAGCCTTTATAATCATCTCAAATCCTAATCCTAATCACACATGGACACTACATTGAAAGATCTTGAGATACAATACAATTCAAAGAAAACAGCAAATAAGTGAAATAACACTTAAAAAAAAGTATTATCTTGATAAATCCAACCAGGAACTACTATGACTTCCAATTTATGTTGGAACCCATCTAGAAATGATCTTATTTAACTCAATAAAGTGTGATGTCATGTGACCACATCGCTTAGCAACAGCAATCTCAACCGTCTCCATTGTCATTGTTAACCAAACCCCACAAATTGTTAGGCAAGGACTAACTCAATCCAAGCCATTCCCAGCTTGGTCCGTTGCAGCCCTGAACATTGGTAAGGTTAAGTGACTGTATCCTCTTCAGCCTCCCATCTACCTATCTACCCATCTCTGTCCTTTTGGCCATCCCATCTTGACCCTTACCTCGTTTTCGTGGCTGAAAAGCGGTGATTTTGCCCAGTACTGTGGTGCTTCCTGAATTGATGTATCTCAAGATGACATGAAAGAGGTAGAGCTCTCCTTCTCGTACGTGGATCGTGACTTTGACTTTGTTCTGCAAAGGTAAGGAACAGCCACACATCACTGCACAGTCCATCCTCAGTCTGCTCCCTGCTCTGCCTTTCTATCTCTCTGCCTTTCTAGTCTCCCTCCCCTTCTCAATCGCCACTGCTCTAGAAGGAGGGATCAAAAATCTACGGTTTGGAAGGGAAGGGAGAAGGACAGAAATGATGTTTTGCAGGAAAAAAAACACAAAATCTGGCTCGGTGGAGGTGGGAAGACGTTAGTCTAGAAGTGAAAAACAGCACTTACAGTTGCCACACATATTAAACTTTCTTTCCTGAAGGACTGAGACCCTCCCTTTGGCAGGCCCCTGGTTGGTGGTGAGGAAGACGAGGCAGAAGAGGTCAGGGGACTTCACACTACCTTGGGCTGGTGGGAGAGAAAGGGGAGAGAAGCAGAGCACACCTTAAGTCACCTCCACTGTCACCTGCCACCAGCCAACCAGATTAAGCAAAGTGCTCCCAGGATCCTACGCCCCAAAGCAGCATGTCAAAAGAGCGAGACAGAATGAAGGCAGCCCCCTTCAGCTCTTAAGAGAAATACTGCATCCAGTTTTGCTGGCCACAATGTAAAATAGATGATGAGATTCTAGAAAAGAGTGCAGAGAAGAGCAACAAAAATGATTAGGGGACTGGAAGATAAAACACACAAAGAACGGTTGCAGGAACTGGGTATGTCTAGTTTAATGAAAAGAAGGACTAGGGATGACATGATAGCAGCATTCCAGTATTTGAGGGGCTGCCACAAAGAAGAGGGGGTCAACATTCTCCAAAGCACCTGAAGGCAGGACAAGAAGCAATGAATGGAAACTAATCAAAGAAAGAAGCCTAGAACTAAGGAGAAATTTCCTGGCAGTGAGAGCAATTAATCAGTGGAACGACTTGCCTCCAGAAGTTGTGGATGCTCCAACACTGGAAGTTTTTAAGAAAAGACTGGACTACCATTTGTCTGAAGTGGTGTAGGGTTTCCTGCCTGAGCAGGGGGTTGGACTAGAAGACCTCCAAGGTCCCTTCCAACTCTGTATTCTAGAGGAGACCAACGCTCTGAAATATTCACCACAAAGCACAGTCTACTAGGACATCAGCCCAGAAAACCCGCCAAGAAAACCTGCTGCACAATCAAGACCCAAAGAAGGAGAACAAAAAGAAGCAGAAAGAAGACTTCTTCAGTGAAGCATATCAAAACCAAACTACAGGCAGTCAGTCCTTGAGTTACGACTGGTCATGTAATGACTGTTCGACGTTAACAGGTAATCCTTGACTTAGTGGCCATTCGAAGTTACAGCGGCACTGAAAAAAGTGACTGATGACCATTTTTCACACTTACGACCGTTGCGGCATCCCCATGGTCACATGATCAAAATTCGGATGCTTGGCAACTGGCTCACATTTGTGACGGTTGCAGTATCCCAGGGTCATGTGTTCCACCTTTGGTCACAATGGGGAAGCCAGGTTCACTTAAGCATCTTGCTAATGTAACAACTACAGTGATTCACTTAACAATTGTGGGAAGAAATGTCATAAGATGGGACAAAAATTCACTTAACAACTGGTAGCAACAAAAATGTTGGGCTCAATTGGTCATAAGTCATTTTTTTAGTGCCGCTGTAACTTCGAACAGTTACTAAATGAATGGTTGTAAGTCAAGGACTACTTATAAAGAGATTTAGAAAACGTCTTATTGCCAGCCAGTGATTGTTCAGCTGAGAAGTGACACCCCTTGGTTGGGAGGACTTTTCAGCATTTTTCCTTACAGTAAATGAATGTTTTATAATTGTGATGTTTCTATGGTAGCCATGGAACTGTACTCCATGGCAGTCATTTTGTCAGAATACCTGTACAAGTCAAAATGTTCACACCAACCCCAAAGAATATTATATCTCTGTTTGTAAACCTTCTAGAACTACGACGCTTCAGAGAGCTGCAACACAGTCTCTCCTAAAATGATAATCTATAAACACCTCTACTTTGAAAGGTATTCGACTCTCACGCACATAAATGTTTCCACCAAATCCGTATCTATAACAAGAAAGGATAAGGCCAACATTCTGTGCAATTTACATCTCCTGGAAAAGACATATGACAATATGGTGCAACCAACTGGTTGTTATTCAGGATCCATGCAAGCTAGCTTCTCTACATAAAAAAAGAACATTAGATGGAAGTCTCAGATTAAGTTCCATTCCCAGGACTGCTACAGTGATAGCAATAGCATTAGCAGTTAGACTTATATACCACTTCACAGTGCTTTACAGCCCTCTCTAAGTGGTTTACAAAGTCAGCATATTGCCCCCAACAATCTGGGTCCTCATTTTATGATTTCGGAAGGATGGAAGGCTGAGTCAACCATGAGCTGGTCAGGATCGAACTACTGGCAGTCGACAGAGTTAACCTGCAATGCTGCATTGTACCACCACGGCTCTGTAAAGTAAAGTATCTACTTCTCTCCCAAAAGGTTAGATATTTCTAAAGCAAGAAATATATATAAAAACTCAACGTTGCTTCCAAGTTTAGAACAATAATTAAATTATGGAATGAGTCCTTTTGTCAATCCCCTGCCAGCAAACATCAACAGCAGGAATTATGTTGAACATGTCTCATGGATGTAAATAAGGAGAGGAAGTTCAGCATTTTAAGCAGAGAAAATCTTTATTCTAAGACACCTCTCTACTGAACAAAATTTAAAGCAAAATGGCCAGTGAACATATAGGTAGTCCTCCACTTATGACTATAATTGAGCCCCAAATTTCCGTTGCTACGCAAGACACTTGTTAAGTGAGTTTTACTAGCTTTCTTGCCACAGTTCTTAAGTGAATCACAGCAGTTGTTAAGCTAGTAGTTAAGTAAATCTGGCTTCTCCATTGATTTGTTTATCAGAAGGTCGCAAAAGGGGGGATCACATGACCCTGGGACACGGCAACAGTCATAAACATGAGCCAGTTGCCAAGCATTTGAATTTTGATCATGTGACCACGGGGATGCTGCAACGGTCATTAAGTGTAAAAAAACGGTCATAAGTCACTTTGTTCAGTGCATTGTAATTTTGAATGGTGACTGAACAAATGGTTGGAAGTTCAGGACTACCTGTATACTGCACAAGTACACACACACACACACACACACACACTACAACCTCAGCAGACTTCAGAAGAGAAATGCATCTCCAGAAAGCAAATTCATCAGATTTTAAGACTCTCAATGCCTAGTTGAGCCGCGGTGGCGCAGTGGTTAGAGTGCAGTACTGCAGGCTACTTCTGCTGATCACTGGCTGCCAGAAGTTTGGCAGATCGAATCTCACCAGGCTCAAGGTTGACTCAGCCTTCCATCCTTCCGAGGTCGGTAAAATGAGGACCCAGATTGTTGGGGGCAATATGCTGACTTTGTAAACCGCTTAGAGAGTGCTGTAAAGCACTATGAAGCGGTATATAATTCTAAGTGCTATTGCTATTGCTATAGTGTCATTCAACCTTGAAAAAAAAAATAAAGAATTCAAGCATGCAAGCAATCTTTAGCAGATGAAAAGCAAGCAAAGCTGCATAGGAAAGTGAAGGATTTCCTTTTCTTTGAGGAACAGGGAGATGTTATAAACAAAGAGCAGGGAAAGAGGATGTGGGGGTGAACTGCCCCTTAGGAGATCTGTTTGGGTTCTCTTTCTAAAATAAACCCTGTTGATTCCTGGCACACTTCCTTCCTAGGCATGGTCTCCTAAGAGACGTTATCCAGCTGTCCTTGACCTAACTCTAAGAGATCATCTTGAAATGGGACAACTTAGTGCGGCCAACTCGCCATGGCCAACTTGTAGCCGGACATCTCTCTCCGTGGGACAACTCACTGCGGCACAATTCAACAATTCAATTTAAGTATTTAAAGTATTTAAAATTCCACCATTTCTTTGATAAAGCAATTACCAAGGTAATTACGAGCCATTATCTTGGAAATTACTTTGAAGTAATTTAAATAAATTCATTTAAATTTAAATAATTTAAAATTTGTTTAAATAAATTTAAATTGTTTAAATTAAATTTAAATAATTAATAAAAATAATTACCAAGATAAAGTAATTAAAATTCCAACATTTCTTCGATAATACCGGTAGTGTAACTCTTGTCCTGCAGCCAGTTGTCCCACAGAAAGTTAAAGTAAAGATAATTTAAAGTAAATTACTTTAACTTGGCGTGGCCAACTTGCAGTGGGAGAACTTTCTGTGGCCAATTCCTGCGGGACAATTCAACAATTCAATTTAAATATTTAAAGAAATTCAAAAATTATGTCATTCACATTTCATTTTGTCCCTCCTTTTGCATCCTTTCTTTAATGAGTCTATTCCACCATTTCTTCGATATTAATGTAACTCTTGTCCCGCTGTGTTGGCTGTGGCCAGCTGTCCTGCAGAGTTGGCCACAGCGAGTTGTCCTAGACCCTGCCCAGTAAGCAACAATAAGGAGCAACTATCTACTTAGGGCTCCGTTTATCTTAAGGTTTTGGAAAACCTCTGAGAGATTTTTAAAGTCACATCAAATATACGCAGTCCTCGATTTGTGGCCACAATTGAGCCTATAATTTCTGCTGCTAAGCGAGATAGTTGAATTTTGCCCCATTTTACGATCTTTCTTGCCATTTGTGTTGGATAGTGGGTAGAGATGACAGGAGACAGACTTCCAAAACAGCTCTTTATTTCAGCTCTTGTATCAGCAACCAGCAAAGAGCAGTCTGACAGCTTGCCCTTTTATAGGGAGCTGTCAGACAGACCAGCCAATAGCGTTTGAGCTTTTTCCCGCTCAAACGCTGGACCTGGTTGGAACCATGTAACACAGTTTAAACAGTTGGAACATAACACCCCTCCCCTCCTGGATGGAGCTGTCCAGCATACGTAATCACGCAGGTAGGCGGGGCGTCTTGGAGCCCTACTAGACCTGCGCAATTCAGTTGGTGGTGAGGCAGCGGCCTGTGCGGACAGGTCTGCTGCCGCTCCGGGGCTCGAGCATGGAAGCTCCTGGAAGGTACTGGGTGTGGCCTCCACCCCTCCTGGATGGAGCATACGTAATCACGCAGGTAGGCGGGGCGTCTTGGAGCCCTACTAGACCTGCGCAATTCAGTTGGTGGTGAGGCAGCGGCCTGTGCGGACAGGTCTGCTGCCGCTCCGGGGCTCGAGCGCTCGAGC
>QLTV01003469.1:1384612-1396659 GCA_003457575.1 Thermophis baileyi
CTGTCAAAAAAGTAAAGAAAAGAAAAGAAGTAAAGGGGAAGGAAAGGAAAGGAAATGAAATGGTAAGGAAAGGAAAGGAAAGGAAAGGAAAGGAAATGAAGAATAGTCGCGGCGGAGAGTTGGGGGGCGCGAAATGTTTACTTCTTCCTAGGGGGGGGGCGTAACAGAAAATAATTGAGAAGCACTGAATTAAACTAAGGAGACACAACTAGCCTCAGTGCAATTTCTCTGCAATTTCTCCTCCCAGACCCCTCCAAATTAGCTCTTCAGCAACTACATAATCATCCCCATTCTTCTCAGCCGAGATCCTCCGTGAAACAATCCAATTCGAAACAAATTCAAACACTGAATTACCTGTATCTCAAAAGAATGAGAGGAAATAATTAAAGCCCCACCTGACAGTCAATGCAAACCCCTCCTCCTTCAAAGTGGTCGTAACGATTCTTGCTGGCTTTCTGATGCTCAATGTCTGGGTCATAATAGCAGTCATAGGCGTGGCCATTGCAATTACAGGCTGAAATATTAGAAAAGGCGATTAAAAGCTGATAACAACTTCTGATTGACATAGTGCCCTGTTTACAACAGCAGAGTTGCTGACGCGACAGTAT
Source organism: Thermophis baileyi (assembly GCA_003457575.1). Lineage (NCBI taxonomy): Eukaryota > Metazoa > Chordata > Lepidosauria > Squamata > Dipsadidae > Thermophis > Thermophis baileyi. Next base: position 1,385,221 of record QLTV01003469.1, read on the forward strand.
CTGTCGCATCCCCTGGGTGGTTGGATAACTTTAAATTGATGCACATATTTGCTTATTGCAAAATGCTCGTTGATCACCAACATTTTCTAGTAGTACAGGTGGTCCTCAACTTGCAACAGTTCATTTAGTGACCATTCAAAGTCACAACGGCACTGGAAAAAAGTGACTTACGACTGTTTTTCACACTTATGACCGTTGCAACATCCCCATGGTCGTGTGATTTACATTCAGATGCTTGACAATGACTCACATTTATGATGGTCCCTGGGTCATGTGATCCCCTTTTGCGACCTTCTGACAAGCAAAGCCAACGGGGAAGCCATATTCACTTAACAACCATGTTACTAATTTAAGAGCTGCAGAGATTCGCTTAACAAATAGGGGGAGGAAAGTCATAAAATGGAGCAAACCCACTTAACGAATTTCTCACTTAACATAAATTTTGGGCTCAATTGTGGTCGTACGTTGTAAGTACTACCTGTAGTACTACACACATAAAAACACTGAAGGTTAGGAATATTAACAACAGTGCTTTGTTCATTGTTTGACTGAATCCAGAAACTCACATCTGTTTCACAATGCAAAAAAATGAATAAATGAATCACAAGTTGTTTAAAACACCATCGGTAGTCCTCGACTTACAATCATTCATTTACTGACTGTTCAAAGTTACAAGGCACTGGAAAAATGACTTAAGACTGGTTTTCACACCAGAGTCTCCATGATCGCATGATCAAAATTCGGATGTTTGACAACTGACATGTATTTATCACAGTTGCACTGTTCTGAGGTCATGAGATCACCCTTTGTGATCTTCTGACAAGCAAAGCCAATGGGGAGGCCAGATTCACTTAATAACCAGGTTATTAAATTAACAACTGCACTGATTCACTTAACAACAGTGGCAAAAAAAAGGTTGCAAATTGGGCAAAACCTCACTTAACAACTGCCTTACCTTAGCAAAGTACATTTTGGTCTCATTTGCGGTCATAAGTTGAGAACTACTTGTATTTTGTTATAACTATCCATAATCTAATGCCAATCAATTTTCTTGAGTTAAGCAGAATTCTAGAAATCTCATTATGCTGCGTGATTTTTTACATTTTTACAAAATTTTAAAACTTTTTCTAGCCTTTCTCATTTTAATTAAGCTAAGAAGCCTCCAATGTTTAAAACTTGCTTTTAGCAAAGCTATTCCACTTTCATGAATCCTGGTGGTTGCTCTTTTCTGTACCATTTCCACCCTGTAAATTTTCCATCCATTTCTCTACCTTTTCCTCCTCAGTTATTTTCCTAATAACCTTTTATACAGACTTGGTCTTCTGCAACTGAACTCTTAATGCTCTCAATTCAAAGCACTGTGTAAATATTCCATCTTTCTTTCTGTTACAAGATAATGATGAAAAAATGGGAAAGCATAGCTTACAAACTGAAGTGATGTTCGATCCTCTCTAAAATTCGCTGTTTAATGTAGAATTATTGCACAATAAATATCTAAATACCCATGTAGACAATTCTAAGCTCTCCAAGATTTTTGCTCTAAGTTCTCCAATTCTTCAAGCTGATAGATACTTTCGACCTCGACATACGACCACAATTGAGCCCAAAATTTTTGTTGCTAAGTGAATCATTTGTTAAGTGAATTTTGCCCTATTATACAACCTTTTGAGCCACACTTGTTAAGTGAATCCCTGCAGTTGTTAAGTTAGTGACACGGTTGTTAAGCGAATCTGACTTTCTTGCCACTGTTGTTAAGTGAATCACTGCAGTTGTTAAGTTAGTAACAAAATTGTTAAGTGAATCTGGCTTACCCATTGACTTTGTTGGTCAGAAGGTCACAAAAAGGGATCACATGACCCTGCAACCGTCATAAATACGAGTCACTTGCTAAGCTATGAGGATACTGGAACGGTTGTAAGTGTGAAAAATGACATAAGTCACTTTTTTCAGTGTTGTTTGTAACTTTGAACGGTCACTAACTGAACTGTTGTAAGACGAGGACTACCTGTATAAGATTGATTGAACTGTCCAGCCACAAACACCATCGATTCAGGCCCTGTTATTAATTAATTAATATCGCACCTTTATTATTTTCCAGGAATATATAAATAAAATATAATGCCGTTCATCATAGATAGGAGGTTCTGCACATTGAAATGAAAATATCCCAACTTTATAATATTTTATTATAAAGTTGGAATCTTTGTATTTCAATAAGCAGAACCTGAACCTCCTATCTATGATGCACAACATTTGCTATTTAGTTTTTCATCCACATCGTTGAGATCCTTGCATTTCATCCTCTTTTCAGCCATCCTGAATAATTTAATAACATCTGCAAGCATCGTCCATACCTGGATCAAAGTAAAAGTAACATTTTCTTTGAATTGAACCCTGCACCAAGTGACTTCAAGTAGTGGGTTTTGGGGTTTGTGTTTTTTTTTTTTTTTTTTTGGAACAACAGCAGTAATTTTCCACTGTCTTGCTCTGGGCTGTTTTGTCAGCTTCCCACACTAAACTGCAACCCTGTGATTTGTTCCGGTCTTTTCCATTTCCAGAACTACCAGGTGTGACCTTCCTTAATTCTTTGAGTCCGGTCCAGGTCTAATTTCTCTAGGTCAGGCATCCTTGAAGAATGCCAGAAACGTCAACAGATGTAAAACAGCAGGAATCCAGTGAAGTGAAGCATAATACTAGGGCCAAGAACCAGTGCTGCTTGCCAACTTGGAAGGGGGGAGAAAGCTTGATCTGAACATTTAAAATGCCTTAAAAGTTGACTTTTTCAGAGTCAGCTTTCTCACTTTCCCGCTGGTCACTCAAGATTTTAAAAAGGCTTCCAGATGCTTACTGGGTGGCAAAGGATTTCTTCTGAATCAATCCTAACTGAAAAAGATTCACTCAGGAACTGTGTTGATTAATATCTCGGACATTAAAAAAAGATAACCTTTATTCTCCTTTTTTTACTGCGAGCACACTGGCACACATTAAAAAGGAAATTCTGTTGCCTACCTTCAAAAGAAAGTATATATCTACCCATACACATACGTAACATACATATACACATACTATATATATATACATACACACCAGTGGTGAAATCCATTTTTTTTTACTACCGGTTCTGTGGGCATGGCTTGGTGGGTGTGGTGTGGCTTGGTGGGCGTGGCTTGGTGCGCGTGGCAGGGGAAGGATCACTCTGAGGCCAGCCAGAGGTGGTATTTGCCGGTTCTTCGAACTACTCAAAATTTCCACTACCGGTTCTCTGAACTACTCAAAAATAGCAATAGCACTTAGACTTATATACCGCCTCATAGTGCTTTACAGCCCTCTCTAAGCAGTTTAGAAAGTCAGCATATTGCCCCCAACAATCTGGGTCCTCATTTTACCCACCTCAGAAGGATAGAAGGCTGAGTCAACCTTGAGCCGGTGAGATTTGAAGCGCCGAACTGCAGCTAGCAGTCAGCTGAAGTAGCCTGCAATGCTGCACTCTAACCACTGCGCCACCTCGGCTCTCTAAAAAACCTGTCAGAACCTGCTGGATTTCACCCGACACATACACACCCCTACACACCCCTACACACAGACACACACACACACACACACACACACACACACACAGAGAGAGAGAGAGAGAGAGAGAGAGAGAGAGAGAGAGAGAGAGAGAGAGCTAACATATAAATACATATAAATATTAATCACTGTCCATCTTGAATACATAGCGGAAAGTGGAAGCTTGAGCGTTCACAAGGTTGATACTGTATGGAACAAAACTGTGGCGGAATGTGGATGTTCTGCTTCGGGTACCATAGAATCCCCTCCCAGAAGGTAACAAGGAAAACAGGTTGTGAAGAGGATATGTAGCATCCCAGACAATCCTGCGGACTCTCGTCAAGCAACACTTATATGTTAAGTCCTGGATAGAAGGGAGTGAACTGCCAATGACCTTTTCTGCTGTCCTCACCACTCTCTGCACCCCCTTCCTGTCTGAAGCAGTAATGCTTCCAAACCAGACTGTAATGCCATATGACAGGATGCTCTCGATCATCCTTCTATAGAAAGTGGTAAGGACAGGGGGAGGAAGATGAACTTTTCTCATGCAACACAGAAAATGCAGGCGCTGCTGTGCCCGCTTCATCAGTGTCTCACTGTTGAGCGACCAAGCCAGCCTACTCATTAGCTGCACACCCAGGATTTGATACTGCTAACCACCTCCACAGGTGAATCATTAATATGTAGTGGGGTGTGGCTGTGCCTGCCTTTTCTGAAATCAACAATGATCTCTTTAGTTTTTCCTATGTTTAAAATGAGGCTATTTTTCTTACATTAGTTCACAAAACCCTCTACCTCCTTGCAGTAAGCACCCTCATTGTCATCCTGAATAGAAGCCAGAAATCTACTCTCCACAAGCCCTTTTGAATTATTCTGAGGATAACCGATAAGGGTTCTGAGTGTATTTTGATTTTATATCTGCTATGTTTATTTATTTGTTAGATTAGCATCCTGTTTTCCATTCAGGAGATTCTATTTCCTGTTTTTCCCCAATCAATCAATAAGTCAATCAATCAATCAATCAATCAGAATAGAGCTTGAAGGGACCTTGGAGGTCTTCTAGTCCAACCCCCTGCTCAAGCAGGAGACCTTATACCCGTGATGGTGAACCTATGGCACGTCACGCGCAGCCTTTCCTGTTTGTCTTCTGGGTTTCTGGCGCGATGATCAGCTGTCCTTCGTGTGCGCGGCAGTGCCAAAAACCGGTGTGCACATGCGCGCCGGCAAGCTGATTGTCGGGTGCTCATGCGTGCCAGAACCCGGAAGTTTGGCTTTTCTGGAGCATGATCCCTTCGTGCGCATGGTAGTGCCGAAAACCAGTGTGCGCATGCACGCTGGCCAACTGATTGTCGGGTGCTCATGCGTGCCAGAACCCAGAAGCTAGGCTTTTCCGGAGTGCAATCCCTTCGCGCGCATGGCAGTGCTGAAAACCGGCCTCTGCATGCACGCCAGCCAGCTGATTGTCTGGTGCGTATGCGTGCCAGAACCCGGAAGTTTGGCTTTTCTGGAGCACGATCCCTTCGCGTGCGTGGCAGTGCTGAAAACCGGCCTGCACATGCGCGCCAGCCAGCTGATGGTCGGGTGTGCATGTGCGCTAGAACCCGGAAGTTCGGCTTTTCCGGAGCGCAGCCCTGACGAGCGTGTGTGACGTTTCCGCGCAACCTTTTCGGCACTCGGTGCCGAAAAGGTTCTCCATCACTGCCTTATACCATTTTAAAGAGGTGGCTATCCAGCCTTTTCTTAAAAACCCAATGCAGTTGCAGTGTCCCAAGGTCATGTGATCCCCTTTGGCGACCTTCTGACAAGCAAAGTCAATGGGGAAGCCAGATTCACTTAACAAAAGTGTTACCAACTTAACAACTGCAGTTATTCACTTAAGAACTGTGGCAAGAAAAGTTGTAAAATGGGGCAAAACTCACTTAACAAATGTATCTCCTAGCAACAGAAATTTTGGGCTCAATTGTGGTCATAAGTCCACATTTGTAATTAAATTAAGGAGACACAACTATCCTCAGTGCAATTTCTCTGCACATTCTCCTCCCAGACCCCCTCCAAATTAGCTCTTCCACAACTACATAATCATCCCCATTCTTCTTAGCCGAGATCTTTCATGAATCAATCCAATTTGAAACAAATTCAAACATTTGTTGAATTTGGTTTTTCCTCTGGTTGGGAGGAGGAAAGTTAGGTTTTTCCTCTGGTTGGGAAAGAAGAGATCAAGATGTAAAGGGGTATCTTCAAGTTTGCTCTTGCTTACAAAGCCAATGGCACCCTCTATCAACCCTTTGTGGTCACCAGAGGCCCTGCAGAACATCATATGCGTTGACTTCTGGTTTTGCAATCGACTTGTGTTATGAACCTTAAATAAAGGTAAGGTACAGAAGCATGAAGGTGGGTGGAAGGTGTCAGTTTCTGTTTATTACAAAACTTACGTTCACATTCATTGGCACTGTCGGTAGTGGCTGGTTTCCAAGGCAACTGGTTGAATCCTGGACAACAGTGATCACACGACCCGCCGCAGGTATTGTGTTGACAGTCACACTGTAACCTGCAAATAAAAAGGGCAGTGAATCCAATGCAAACATCTGTATTGATATATCATACCAATCGCTTTTACATGACCCTGAATTTTGGAGTACCAGCTGGCCTATGTTCTCCATGGTCTATCATGGTCTACAGCAGGGGTGTCAAACTCAAAGCCCATGGGCTGGGGTGCTTAGATCTGGCCCACGGAGCCACCATGGAAAGGACCAGCCCGTGGTGCCTCTGCCAGTGAAAACGGAGCTCAGGAGGGCCACATGCGGCCCTCACAAGCTCCATTTTTACTGGAAGAGAGTTGAGGAGGCCGTTGCAGCCAAAAATGGAGCTCAGGAGCCTGTTTTCGCTGGCAGAGGCAACACAAGTACCCCTGACATGAGTGATGTTGAGCCGGCTACGCCCACCCCGGCCACGCCAACCTCGGGCCCCCTGAGGTCAAACACAACCGTGATGCAGCCCTCAATGAAACTGAGTTTGACACCCCTGGTCTACAGAATAATATAATTGGAAGGGATCGTGGAAGTCTCCTAGTCCAACTCCCTGCTCAAGCAGGAGGCCCTATATACCATTTAGCAATAGCAATAGCACTTAGACTTATATACCGCTTCACAGTGCTTTACAGCCCTCTCTAAGCGGTTTACAGAGTCAGCATATTGCCCCCAACAATCTGGGTCCTCATTTTACCCACCTCGGAAGGATGGAAGGCTGAGTCAACCTTGAGCCTGGTGAGATTCGATCTGCCAAACTGCTGGCAGCCGGTGATCAGCAGAAGTAGCCTGCAGTACTACACTCTAACCACTGCGCCACCGCGGCTCTTTTCAGACAAGTAGCTTTCCAGTCTCTTCTTGAAAACCTCCAGTGATGGAGCACCCACAGCTTCTGGAAGCAAGCTGTTCCACCAATTAATTGTTCTCACTTTTGGGGAATTTCTCCTTAGTTCTAGGTTGCTTCTCTCCTTGATTAGTTCCATCCATTGCTTCTTATCCTGCCTTCAGGTGTTTGGAGAATAGCTTGACTCCCCCTTCTTTGTGGCAGCCCCTCAAATATTGGAACGTTGCTATCATGTCACCCCTGGTCCTTCTTTTCATTAAACCAGACATACCCAATTCCTTAAACCTTTCTTCATATATTTTAGCCTCCGGCTCCTACTCTCAGAATGATTGAAACTGTTTCTCCATGAGTGGAAAATACAGACCAGACAGTGGTAAAGGATGTCGGAAGGTAATTTTTTAAGCTTTTAAAATTTATCATTGTGTTATCAGAATATAAAACACAAAGAAAATGAAAATAATGGGAAACGTGGGGTGGAAAAAGGGAAAAGGAGAAAGTGTGGGGTAGAAGGGGAAAAAGAAAAAAAAGATGATTTCCGACTCTGTTTTAGCACAGTAGAAAATAATAACATTACAGCCTCAACTTTTTATTTTCACCCAATAATATATACAGGTAGTCGTCGACTTAATACAGTTCATTTAGTGATGGTTCAAAGTCACAACAGCACTGAAAAAATTGACTTATGACCGTTTTTCACACTTACGACCATTGCATCCTCCCTGTGGTCACGTAATCCAAATTTGGGTGCTTGGCTACTGACTCATAGTTACGACAGTTGCAGTGTCCCGGAGCCACGCAAACAGCTTTTGCGACCTTCAGACAAGCAAAGTCAATGGGGAAGCCAGATTTGCTTAATAACCGTGCTATTATGAGCCACGGGGGCGAAGTGGTTAGAGTGCAGTACTGCAGGCTACTTCTGCTGACTGCCAGCTGCCTGCAATTTGGCAGTTCGAATCTCACCAGGCTCAAGGTTGACTCAGCCTTCCATCCTTCCGAGGTGGGTAAAATGAGGAGCCAGATTGTTGGGGGCAATAGGCTGACTCTGTAATTTGCTTAGAGTGGACTGTAAAGCAGTATATAAGTCTAAGTGCTATTGCTATTTCTACTAGCTTAACAACTGCAATGATTCACTTAACAACTGTGGCCAAAAAAGTCGTAAAATGGGGCAAAATTCACTTAACAAACGTCTCACTTCACAACATAAATTTTGGGCTCCATTGTGATGGTAAGCTGAGAACTACCTTACTACCCATTTCTATAAAAAAAAAAAACCTGTCTAATCAGCAAAACCAAAATCAAAAGTTTCCATTTTTTTCCATCGCAAGCACAAAATCCAGAAGCAGTTTCCAAATGGAGAAAATCCATTTTTCGTGTGTGTACGTGGTCTACCTGTATGTACCCTTCAACGTTGGATTTCATCAGCTGGATTTGCAGTGGGTTGGTTTTTTTTTTTTTAATAGGCAATTCTGAAAGTACCTGGCAAGAATTTTGTCCCATCTACTGGTTTATCAAGAGGTGACCTCATGCTACAAAATTCCATTCCCCAGTACCCGCCCAAGGAAAACACGATCTGTCAGCTGCATGGTTAATATAGTCCTGTTCCAGCTTTTATCTCTACAATTACTCATTTCCCCCCTCGGGGCCTGCCTCTCCCTCCCCTGGCACCACACATATACACTGCGCAGTGTTCGCTTGTTCATAATCCAGGATTTAAAAATAGATACATCTTCTATTTAAAAAAACAAACAATGATGTACCAGCCACTGCAGGAATTTCAAGGGAGCTTCTACTTCTGCATGTAACCAGTAGACCAACACTAAACAAATGCTCTGTTCCAGTACAGATCGTGCTCGACTTACAACAGTTGGTTTAGCGACCGTTCAAAGTTACGACAGCACTGAAAAAAGTGACTTACGACTGTTTTTCACACTTACAACCATTGCAGCATCCCCATGATCAAAATTCGGAGGCTTGGCAACGGGTTCATATTTATGACGGTTACAGTGTCCCGGGGTTACTGATCCCCTTTTGCGACCTTCTGACAAGCAAAGTCAATGGGGAAGCCAGATTCACTTAACAACTTGGTTACTAACTTAGCAGCTGCAGTGATTCACTTAACAACTGTGGCGAGAAATGGGCCAAAGCTCACTTAACAGATGTCCTGTTTAACAACAGAAATGTTGGGCTCAATTGTGGTTGTAAGGCAAGGACTACCTGATTTAACATGGTTTCTGTGCCACTTTCTCTAGCAGAGAAGTTTCCTTTATGAAGCCAGCTATTATGGCTTAATGCTGGGTATAATCACGCTCTTATAGGTTTAAATAATCAGGCTTAGAATGATACAGGAATGATATGTAGAAGAAATAAAGCTAAAGCCTTCTGCAATTATCAGAACGTGGATTATGGTACCTGAGTGGGTGCAAAAAGTTATTTTAATTTATAATTGTAACCTGCAAATTCGCCCCTTTCCCAGGAAATTTGCAGAAATGCAAATATACATTGAGGCATCTCCCCCAAATCTTACACTATATCTTTGAAATAGTTGTCTCTTATATCTGGAATAGCTGTGCTTATACAAAATAAACTAAAATAATGTCTCCTATGCATATAATCTTGAACGAATGCAATGAATGGATAAATATAAAGGTTGGAATCACATCACTGGTCTTGTTTCAGGTTTCAAAATCACTTAGGATTTATTGATCAAGGTTATTTGATGAATTATTATTCAGTAAACATTGCCAGGGAAAGTTACCTAAACAGTTCCAGTGCTTAATTAAACAGTTCTTAATGCATTGGACTAGGATGAGTGCAAAAATTAGACGTGTCAGGCAATGTCCTTTTAATAAACTCCATCTACGTTTAACTGATTCCGAAATGTCACCGATGCTCTGCTCCAATATTCCTGTATTGTATAGTCTGGACTGACCCTTTGTATTGATGGTGAATAAAACTACATGAATGAATGCAAAAGAAGAACACTGGAGGTTTTTAAGGAGAGATTCTACAACCACTTCTCTGAAATGGTTTAGGGCAGTGATGGCGAACCTTTTCAGCACCGAGTGCCCAAACCGGAATGCGCACGCGCACCGGAGCACCGGAAACCCGAAGACCAGCTGGCCGGAGCACATGTGCATGCCAGAAACCTAAAGACCAGGTGGCCGGTGTGCACATCTGCACCGGCCAGCTGTCTTCGGGTTTCCAGCGCACACGAAGACTAGTTGGCGTGCGCCGGAAACCCGAAGAGCAGCTGGCGACGTGCCCACAGAGAGGGCTCTGCGTGCCACCTCTGGCAAGCGTGCCATAGGTTCGCCATCATGGGTATAGGGTTTCCTGCCTGAGCAGAGGGTTGGACTAGAAACCTCCAAGGTCCCTTCCAACTCTTCTGTTATTCTGTTCTGTTAAAATTAGTACCACTTTATAATGTGTAAGACCACACTTGGAATATTGCATCTAGTTTTGCTCTCCACTATATAAAAAAGGTGTTGAGATTCTAGAAAGAGTGCAGAGAAGAGCAACTAAGATGATTAAAGGCCTGGAGACAAAAAGATATGAAAAACGGTTGCAGGATTTGCGTTTGGCTAGTCTATAGAAAAGAAGGACTGCTGTGACATTATAGCAGTATTCCAGTATTTGAGGGGCTGCCACAAAGAAGAGGGGGTCAACTTATTTTCCAAAGCACCAGAAGGCAAGACAAGGAGCAATGGATGGAAACTAATCAAGGAGAGAAGCAACCTGAAATTAAGGACAAACTTCCTAGGACAATGAACCAGTGGAACAGCTTGCCTTCAGAAGTTGTGGGTGCTTCATCACTGGAGGTTTTTAAGAAGAGACCGGACAGTCACTTGTCTGAAATGGTATAGGTTCTCCTGCTTGAGCAGGAGGTTGGACTGGAAAGCCTCCAAGATCCCTTCCAACTCTGTTATTTTGTTCGAAGCATGACACGAAATAAAAGACCATAAAGGTCATCAAGCTATCTATGGGCTCATGGTTATTTTCTTGCAAACGCCAGGACCTTTTATTTTATTGCTGCAATTGATGAGTATGTCATGAAGTATGTTCTTGCTTATGTCTTCACCAGATGAATATCCGGTGCCTAATTCAAGGAAGATGTGATAGTCCTTGCGAAAAACTTGGGAGAGTGGGCAAAGAGACCCTGCTAAAGGAAAGATCAGATAAGAGACAGCAGAGCCCACAGCTAGACAGTGGGAGGGGAGAGAGGCTCAAAAGAGACCCTCCCTAGTTTCCCAGGAGACAAGGGGGTGGGGGGGAGAAGGATTTGTACTTTCGGATTTCCAAGATTGATATCAGCCTCATGGGATAAACCAGATAGGAATCACAACCAGATGAACTAATGCCACTTTATTGTAAAGCTACATTGACAGAACCTTACAAATCTAAAAACCTGATTGGTTCGAGGGAGGGAGGGAGGGAGGGAGGGAGGAAGGAAGGAAGGAAGGAAGGAAGGAAGGAAGGAAGGAAGGAAGGAAGGAAGGAAGGAAGGAATCTGTTTCATTTACA
>QLTV01003469.1:1396664-1408804 GCA_003457575.1 Thermophis baileyi
ATCTTTCTCATTCACACATCTAATTATTGCACAGGTTTAAAAAAAAAGGAAGGAATAGCTTGAATTACTCCTCAGAATGAAAGACTACTTTTGAAAGGATTAATCTCCTTTCAAAGAAGCATCACCAAGTATCCTGCATCTTCAATCTATGGTCCACATTCAGAAAGAAGGTGAATTCGGTCACATTGCAAAATCTGCTGAAATATTGCCAGCTCATATATCATGAGGAGGATCTGCAAAAACAGGTTGTTTCTAGGATGTCACGGAGAAAAGCAGATTGTTGAAGAGAGCTGGGCCCCTTGAAACAAGAATTCTCCAGCACCGCTTCGGAGTCTAACAATGGCTATAACACAACCCCAGATTTCTTGACAAAAATGACCGATGAGTCTTAAAGACAAAGGAAATGGACATAAGAAAAATGCATTTCCTTCCAAGAAAATGAACTGCCCTGTTAGGCTAAAATACAACATTCTTTCCCACAAAATGCAAACCAAATGTTTCTGAATCACCCAGAGAGGATGCAGAAAGGACAACTGTCCACCCTAAGAGAAGACGACAAAAAAACACTGAAGTTGTCCTGAAACTTCAGGGCGAGGGAAAGAAGGCCCGCCCTCTGCAAAATTCAGCTTTTCAATGCCAGCTCTTGAAATTCGGAATGCATTTTTTTCGGAACAACTTCAGATAATGAAGCTTCATTTGTTGTTCGGTCACTAGCTGTAGCAAACCTCTTCGTAGAAAAGGCGCGGCATCAAAACGCACCTTTAAAATGAACAAAAAGCAAATGACGCTGTGCAGGTAATCCTCAACTTACGACCGTACAGGTAGACCTTGACTCACGACCGCAATTGAGCCCAAAATTTGTATGGCTAAGTGAAACATTTGTTCAGCGAGTTTTGCCCCATTTTACGACTTTTCTTGCCACTGTTGTTAAGCGAATCATTGCAATCGTTAAGTTAGTGACGCGGTGGTGAAGCGAATCTGGTTTCCCCATCGACTTTGCTTGTCAGAAGGTCGCAAAAGGGGATCACGTGACCCCAGGATACCGCAACAATCATAAATGTGAGTCGGTTGCCAAGCATCTGAATTTTCATTACGTAACCATGGAGATGCTGCAACGGTTGTAAAGTGTGAAAAAATGGTCATAAGTCACTTCTTTCAGTGCCGTTGTAACTTTGAACGGTCACTAAATGAACTGTTGTAAGTCAAGGACAACCTGTATTCCGATAAATGCAAATGCTCCCAATGTAATCATCATCAATCCACAAACCTTCTTCCTTTTAAATTCAAAATGACATCCCTTCGCTCTGGGCCCTATTCATCAGTCTAGAACAGGGGTCGGCAACCTTAAACACTCAAAGAGCCACTTGGACCCGTTTCCCACAGAAAAAAAACACACCAGGAGCCACAAAACCTGGGTGGGCGTGGCCAACTCGATGTCACTCACTCCCACCCAGTCACATGAACCCCCCTAGCCACGCCTACCCAGCCACAAAACCATTCTCTATGTCTCTCTCCCCCTCTCCCTATCTCCTCCTCTCTCCCCCCTCTTTCTGTATGTCTCTGTCCCTCTCCCTCTCTTCCCCTTTCCCCCCCTGTGTCTCTCTCCCTCTCTTCCCCTCTCTCCCCCCCTCTCTATGTATCACTCTGTATGTGTCTTTCTATGTCTCTCTCACCCCCTCTCTGTGTATCACTGTGTGTGTGTCTATGTCTCTCTCTTTCTCCCCCTCTGTGTGTGTGTGTGTGTGTGTGTGTGTGTGTGTGTGTGTGTGTGTGTGTGTGTGTGTGTCCTCCCTTCGGGCGATCGTCCTCCTCCCCCTCCTTCCCCCCTCCTCTCGTGACCCCCTGGCCGGCTGTGGCTGAGCCGGGAGTGTGGGCACGTGCAGGGAGACCCTCCTCAAGTGAGCGCCAAAGCGCAGCAAAGGCGCGCGTGGGGTGGGCGGCCGCTCGCTTAAGGAGGGTCTTAACAGGACGCAGCTTCTCTCCTGCACTAATGCTCCGGCCATCGCCTTGCCATGTCATCCCCCAAACCCAGCAGCTCTTCGGCCGAGCGCGGAGGGCGCGAACTCCAGCCCGAAGCGGCAGGAAGCGAAGGCTGCCTTATGTGCAGCGATGGCAGGTACAGGGCCGCTTCGCTCCTGCACTCTCCGGCAACCCTCCTCCTCCTCCTACCCCTCTCGTGACCCCCTGGCCAGCTGTGGTTGAGCCGGGAGCATGCGCACACGTGGGGAGACCCCCCCTCAAGCAAGCGCCAAAGCTCAGGAAAGGCGCGTGCAGGGCGGGCAGTGGCTCGCTTAAGGAGGGTCTCCCCGCGTGTGCTCACGCTCCCGGCTCAGCCACAGCCGGCCAGGGTGTCAAGAGAGGAGGAGGGGGGAGGAGAGTGCAGGAGCGAAGCGGCCCTGTACCTGCCTTCGTGCCACATTTGCGTGTAAGGCAGCCTTCGCTTCCTGCGGCTTTGGGCTGGAGTCCAAAAAAGAAATAAGAGGGGTGAAGGGCGGGGCCAACCCGTTAAGGGGCAGGGAGCCGCTGCAGAGGGCCCAAAGAGCCGCATTCGGCTCCAGAGCCACGGGTTGCCGACCCCTGGTCTAGAAATTAAGAAACAAATACTCCATGTATTTCATTGGGAGAAGCTGCCAACATTTTAGGCTGCCTGTAGCTCGCCATCCATTGCACAATACTGCTTATGTCAAGCTGCGTGGAGAATGAGCAATCTGCCAAAGTCCCTCTGAGAGTTTACATTTTTCACTGGCGAATATGTACACTATGCAAGACTAAACAGACACATGCAGTACATCTTGAGTATTCTGTTGGCTTCTCCACTCAAGAGATGTGACTCAAGAACCTCCTGTAAAATACCGGTAGCTATTACCAAATACAAGATTTTGAAAACCTAGAGATGTAACACAAGAACTTTCATTTGCAGAATGTCGTTGGAGATTCTCAATCATCCAGGTCATGGTTGTCCCAAAGGTGATTTTCCAAAAGGCAACTCGACTTTCTTGGTTTTTTTCCTTGAAAACGTTTCGCTTCATTGAAAAGCGAAACGTTTTCAAGGGAAAAAACCAAGAAAAAGTCCAGTTGCCCTTTGGAAAAGCATCTTTGGGATGTCATTTGCAGACTTTTTCAGGCAGATAATTTAATTTCAGGCCTTCTTATAGAAGATGACTGACTGACTGATTGATTGATTGATTGATTGATTGGACTTGTCTGCTGCCCATCTCGCCTACAGTTGTGATACCACCATTTATAGTTATCCATAAAAAGGCTAAGTGATGAAACATCCATTGTGGTGCCCTGACAAAACTGGCCTTCTTTGCGATTGTGTCCTGCTATTAAGTACTGTAGTACTTTGGTACCCAACTGCTTTGAAACTCATCGAATTTGGTATCCAACACATTTTGGCACAAAAATTTTATCCTGATTGTTTGTTTGGTACTCGGCTCACGAGCTACAACTTGCCAGTGTCGACAGCCTTGTGACTCACTAATTACTCCTCATGGGAAAATTTTGTTTGGTACTCATCATTTTCAATCAATCAATCGGAATAGAGCTGGAAGGGACCTTGGAGGTCTTCTAGTCCAACCCCCTGCTCAAGCAGGAGACCCTATACCATTTCAGATAGGTGGTTGTCCAATCTCTTCTTAAAAACCTCCAGTGATGAAGCACCTACTTCTAAAGGCAAGCTGTTGTTAGAAAGTTTCTCCTTAATTCCAGGTTGCTTCTCTCGTTTAGTTTTCATCCATTGTTTCTTATCTTGCCTTCTGGTGCTTTGGAAAATAAGTTGACCCCCCTCTTCTTTGTGGCAGCCCTTTAAATACTGGAATACTGCTATCATGTCACCCCTAGTCCTTCTTTTCTCTAGAATGGCCATACTCAATTCCTGCAACCGTTCATATGTTTTAGTCTCCAGGCCCTTAATCATCTTATTTGCTCTTTCTTGCACTTCTTTCAAAGTTTCAACATCTTTTTTTGTAGTTTTGTGGTGAGCAAAACTGGATGCAATATTCCAGGTGTGGCCTTACTAAGGCTTTATAAAGCAGTACTAATACTTCACGTGATTTTGATTCTATATCTCTGTTTATACAACCAAGGATTGTATTAGCTTTTTTGGCTGCTCCCGCACACTGCTGGCAGGTTTTTGGTATTCATTGCGCCTCCAGGACCCAATTAACGAAGGGTACCGAGCAGTGGTGAAATCCAAATTTTTTTTACTACCGGTTCTGTGGGCGTGGCTTGGTGGGCATGGTGTGGCTTGGTGGGCGTGGCTTGGTGGGCATGGCAGGGGAAGGATACTGGAAAATCTCCATTCCCTCCCTACGGCCAGCCAGAGGTGGTATTTGCCGGTTCTCCGAACTACTCAAAATTTCCGCTACCGGTTCTCCGAACTACTCAAAATTTCTGCTGCCGGTTCTCCAGAACCTGTCAGAACCTGCTGGATTTCACCCCTGGTACCGAGGTACCACTGTATTAAAGACACAGAACCAAAACCCTGATCAAAGGTGCAAATTTCAATTGTGATGTTATATTGTACATTTCATAATTCTGGGGTCGCTGTGGTTAGGAACAGAAGGTTTATATTCATATTGATAAATCAATGAATAAAGAATATGAGATATGTTTCTGATGATTTTAAGATGAGACTTATTTTCATGTTTATGGATAATACGGAGAACAAACAGGCTTTCCCCGCTATTATTCTCTTTCAATTTAATATTTATAGTTGCTAGTATGGTTTTGGGAAGAATAACATGGTGCAAAGTTTTGAAGATCAAAATAAGGTTTTGATCGCTATA
The DNA here is from genome assembly GCA_003457575.1 of Thermophis baileyi. Classification (NCBI taxonomy): domain Eukaryota; kingdom Metazoa; phylum Chordata; class Lepidosauria; order Squamata; family Dipsadidae; genus Thermophis; species Thermophis baileyi. Next base: position 1,401,455 of record QLTV01003469.1, read on the forward strand.
TCAAGAGTGAGGAATGTTATCAATTCACATCCAGTATGGAAGCTAGCAAAATATATTACTTTGGTAAAGATGGCACATTCCTAATTTTCAGAACAGGAGTGGTGAAATGGATTGTTTATGAATTCTCTGTTAATCTCTGATTACCTCTGTTTATGAACTGGCTCTTTATCAGTATCGTGAGAAAAAAGACTTATCAAAATTATTCAGTGTGGTGAAGGTTTATTCCTGAGTTAAAAACTGAGCTGTTCTTCCTCTTTGCTCTTTTCCTCGTTTTAATTTTCTGTTTATCCTAACTTTTTAAAACACGTGGGCTCCAAAAACATGCCCATTTTTTTTACTTTAAAAAATTACCTTCTTATTTGTCCTTCTACAGATTTCACTATAAATTAATTTCAGAAACCATGCAACAATTTATATTTACTGGTACCAGCACCAAGGAAAAAAGCAATGGCATTCCATTGTGGGAAAATCCCAAATTTCTCTGAGAAAAAGATAAGGAAACATAATAAAGAAAATATCTAGAGGAAATGGTTGATGTAATTAACATAATCTTCATGGGACTTTCCAAAACCACTAATTGCCTAGTTTTAGCTTCAAATAGATGTTGTCTTTTTAGTTTATTTAGTAACAAGGGATTCTTAGTCCAATTTAGCAAAGATATTATTATTAACATGGGGCTTTGAAATCAAGGAGATAGCAAAACACAAACATATTGTATTTTTGTCTATATTTTGTCTATATAGCCGAGGTGGCGCAGTGGTTAGAGTGTAGCACTGCAGGCTACTTCAGCTGACTGCTAGCTGCAGTTCGGCGGTTCAAATCTCACCGGCTCAAGGTTGACTCAGCCTTCCATCCTTCTGAGGTGGGTAAAATGAGGACCCAGATTGTTGGGGGCAATATGCTAATTCTTTAAACCGCTTAGAGAGGGCTGTAAAAGCACTATGAAGCGGTATATAAGTCTAAGTGCTATTGCTATTGCTATATCCACACATCCTCTGAAGAACTACAGAACTTGTAGATACAAAGAACTTGTAGATACAAAGCTTGTGTTTGGTTCACAGATGTACTGCATGTATAAGAGGTAGAAATGATATTTCAATAGAATAAGATGAATTCTCTCAAATAATGCTCAATTCTTCAGCCTTTATATTAGATCCATGATTAGTTCTTCTTGCAATCCATGTCAGGAACCATCTCCAAATCCATCACTTCACAATATCTATGTCTGACTTCCTTTCTAGGATTAATCTCCTAAATTTCAGTCCATCTTTATAGATGTAGGAGATGGCCAGGCTGAGCCGGAGGGCGGGGTCAAATGTGCTATCAGTTTGAAGTCTCTACACTGCCGTAAGAGACCTAAATCTAGCCCTGTGAATTCCATTGATTCTTATCTAGTGCCAATTTGTCTTGAATGTTAGTGGATCAGATTCTTGTGTACAGATAGCATGAAATAAACTCGTACCGTATTTTTGAACTCTAGCCCAACTCCTGATTTCTTGCGCCTGACAATATATTCTTGAGCTCAGGAAAACAAAGCAGTTTACCATGTTCACTTCTTTGTCATCAATTCTGAATTCACTAAGCGCATTGCTTGACGTTTTCTTCAATATTTAACATTAATACTCTTCGTATAGCTAAATGTCTACGAAGATTCTCTGTCATCCAGGTCATGGTTGTCCCAAAGGTGCTTTTTTCAAGAGGCAAATGGACTTTCTTGTTTTTCTTTGAAGACGTTTCACTTCTCATCCAAGAAGCTTCAGAGCTGAAGAAGCTTCTTGGATGAGAAGCGAAACGTATTCAAAGAAAAACAAGAAAGTCCACTTGCCTCTTGAAAAAGCACATTTGGGATTAATACACTTCATTTTCACTTTCATAACAATTCTTGGTTTGGGTCCAAAGCAGTGTCTTCTTCATATCACAAACTATTCATGTTTCAATCTCCAATATTGATTCCAGATGTTATCCTTTCATTCTTTGAATATATTTAATATATAATTTAAACAGATATGAGATCACTATTCATCCTTACTTTATTTCCGTATCCTGTCTATTCTCCAGACGTAGTTTTTCACAGTAGCTTTTGGCTCAATGTAAGGTTTCCACAGAAGAATAATTGAGCGTTCTGCTACACCCATTAGTCATAATAAGAACCACATTTAGGCATGATTTAATAAGTCAAAGGCCTTGATGTACCCAAGAAGCAAAATTAAACCTTCTCCTCCAGTTCTCTTGCTCTCTAACTCATCCATTTTATGTTCATTTTGCTCAGCGCTTTTTGAAACCAGTCTGTTTAATGGGCATTTTTCTCTCCATATATGGCTTCATTCCTCTTTGTGAAATCTTAAGCACAGGTAATCCTCGACTGAACGACCACAGTCAAGCCTGAAATTTACGTTGCTAAGTGAGACATTTGTTAAGTGACATTTGCTCCATTTTATGACCTTTTTTGCCACAGAATCGTTGCAGTTCTTAAGTTAGTAACAAGGTTGTTAAGTGAATTTGGCTTCCCCATTGACTTTGCTTGTCAGAAGCTCTCAAAATAGAATAGAATAGAATAGAATAGAATAGAATAGAATAGAATAGAATAGAATAGAATAGAATAGAATAGAATAGAATAGAATAGAATAGAATAGAATAGAATAGAATAGAATAGAATAGAATAGAATAGAACAGAACAGAACAGAACAGAATAGAATTCTTTATTGGCCAAGTGTGATTGGACACACAAGGAATTTGTCTTGGTGCATATGCTCTCAGTGTACATAAAAGAAAGGATACATTTGTCAAGAATCATGACAAATGACAAAAGTGATCACATGACCCTGGGACATTGCAACCATCATAAATATGAGTCAGTTGCCGAGCATCCGAATTTTGATCATGTGACCATGGGGCTGATGTAGTGGTCATTAAGTGACCATTGATTTTTCAAAGAAGACTTACCTGTAAGGATCTTTAGGGTCCTTGGCGTCACATACGTCAGCATGACCATGGCAGACGCAACGTCCTCCGATGCTGATATCTTTTATGCTGTAGTAATACTAGAAAAACAGAGGTCCCTTCGTCAATTTGCAAAAAAAAAAAAAAAAAAAAAAAAAAAACAAAAAACAACAAAAAAAAAAAAAAAAAAAAAAAAAATAAAAAAAAAAAAAGCACATCAAAAAAAAAAAAAAAAAAAAAAAAAAAAAAAATGCTCCAGCATTCTCACCACTGTGAGAAAATCATGAGGCATAAATATTCACTCAAGAGCAAAACTAGTCTTGGTTGGGCAATCAAATAAGCATTTTACAAGAAAAGACAAGCAGCACTCAGAGCTTGATTATGCTTGGTAATCTCCCAACCTGCTGATTTAGGTGGTGGGCTAAAGCTGCAACATTATATTGGCCTGGTAGCCATGTCACCATTATGACAGAATAACTTTAGGATGACATCATGGATCTGCCAAGAACTTTATGCCAAAAAAGATAAAAAGAAACAGAAGTAATTGAGGGCTGAATAATATTACAGGTAGACCTTGACTTATAACTACAGTTGGGACTGGAACATCCATTGCCAAATTGCGCAGTCATTAAATGAGTCACGCCCAATTTACAGCCTTCTTTGCCGTGGTCGTTAACTGAATCACCATAATCATTAAGCGAATCATGTAGTTGTTCAACCGTCATAAATACATGCTGGTTGACAAGTGCCCAAATTTTGATCATGTGACTGCAGGGGGCTGCGATGGTTGCCAAGCAGACAAGCAGTGATCATCAGTCCCTTTTTTCCCCCAGAGCTGTCGTAACTTTGAACTGTCATTAAACAAATGGTCATAAGTCAAGGCTACATGCACTGCATGGACAAATGTCAGGGAAGCCGTTACCAAGACTCCACATCTACCCTATAAATGGCTTTCTCTCAGGACCTGTGGCCAATGAAGCATGGGAAGCGTGGTGATGCCTACAGATCTGCTCAGGATCTATCTTTTCAGCATCAGACAAAGAACTTCTCATTTTTGTCACTATTTTGTTTTCCATGGTTTTCACTGTTTTACATTCTGTTACATTACTAAAGATGATTCTATGCTGAATCCAAGGGTGGGTTCCTCCCGGTTCGGACCGGTTCTCCTGAACCGGTAGCGGCCCTCTGGTTACGTCACGATGACATCACCGAATCGGATCGGTCTGTGCCGGTCCGTGGGGGCCGCCATCTTTTTTTAAAAAAAAATTCGATATTTTTTTTTTGAATTCTTTTCAATTTTTACCCCTTCTGAGCATGTGCAGAAGCCGACTTCTGGCACTGTGCATGTGGTCGCCATCTTATTTTGGCTTTTTTTGATTTTTGGGGGATTTTTGGGGGGATTTTTCCCTACTGCGCATGCGCGCGTGCACGAGGCGCATGCGTGCCCATGAGGCACGCGCACGAGGCACAGGAGGGAGTGAACCGGCAGCGAGGTAAGTAGGAACCCACCCCTGGCTGAATCTATCCTGCTTTTTAAATCACACACACACACACACACACACGTGTGTGTGTGTGTGTGTAACCTAACCTATCATATTGTTAGGTTACATATACATATACATATACATATACATATACATATACATATACATATAAATATACATATACATATACATATACATATACACATACATCTGTATCCTAACAATATGATTCTCTAGATGCACAGTTTTTGCTTTTACTGTGGAAATCTAGTCTGATTAATTAATTAATCTTATTTTATAACATCCTGACAATTTGTTACCTGCTTGCTTTGATTAGAAATGGACAAAGGCACTGAAATATTTACATCTTCCAGTATTTTTCTTTATTTTTTTCTTCATTGATTAGATTTTTATCCTGCCTTTATTACTTTATCAATTACTTAAGGCAATGAACTAACATAACTCTCCTTCCTCCTTCTATTTTCCTCACAACAACAACCCTGTGAGGGAGGTTGGGTTGGAAGAGAAGAGACTGGCACAAAGTCACCCAGTAGACTTTCATGCCTGAGGCAGGACTAGAACTCACAGCCTCCTGGTGATTGGCCCAATTACCAGCCAGCTTTCATGCCTAAGGGGGCACTAGAACTCACCATCTCCTGGTTTCTAGACCAGAACCTTAACCACTACAACAAACTGGCTTGTGGTGATCTTCCAAAACAGTTGGTTTACAACAGGGGTATCAAACTTGATTTCATTGAGGGTCGCATCAGGGTTGTGTTTGACCTCAGGGAGGGGGGGCTGAGGTGGGCGTGGCCAGGGTGGGCGTGGCCAGCTTGATATCACTCGTGTTGGGGCGCTTATGGTGGCCTGAGCGCTCTGCCAGCGAAAAAGGGCTCCTGAGCTCCGTTTTCGGCTGTGATGGCCTCCTGCAGCCCTCTGCCAGCAAAAACGGAGCTCAGGGGGAGGGGCGCACACAGCTCTCCGGAGTTCCATTTCTGGCCGTGACAGCCTCCTGCAGCCCTCTGCCAGCAAAAACGGAGCTCAGGGGGAGGGGCGCACACAGCTCTCCCGAGTTCCGTTTTTGGCCATGACAGCCTCCTGCAGCCCTCTGCCAGCAAAATGGAGCTGGGGGGGGCGCACGTGGCCCTCCCAAGCTCCATTTTCGCTGGCAGAGGCACCACGTGCCTTCACTGTTTCCAGGGCAGCCCTGTGGGCCAGATCTAAGCACCCCTGATTCGGCCCACGGGCCTTGAGTTTGACACTCCTGGTTTACAATTACGTTAATTTCTCATCCGTCTCCAGAAACAACTGGACTAGTGGCAGTGACCAAGTTGACAATTCGAAGGAAATTGTAGAAGCATCTCACCCTCCTGGTGACAGTGGGATCCCTCAAGGCCTTCCCCATCAGGTGTCCGAGCAGAGTGTTGGTTCTCAGGAAGCGTAAACGGATATTCGTCGCTTTGGTGAAATTCCGCAGAAGAGGGGAATACGAGAAATTCATGGCTCCCGGACGCCCATTCACCAAGGAAACCACAATCTGCAAAACCGCAAAGAGAAATTTTAAAACGCAACATTTCCAGAAATTAGAGAGCAATTTTTTTCCAGGATTTCTTTTTAAAAACCCTAAACTTTTATGACCTATATACAGCATTTTATCACTACTTACAAAAATATACTCACTTTTTATTATACGGACATGGTTTGCTCATAAAAATACATTGTGCAACATGCACCAGAAAAATACAGTTCATAAAATGAAGTACTTTGTTCAGGCAATCTCTCTCTAAAACCCCAGACTTGGCAATAAAGCTCTGTGGAGGCTCTGACTAATGTTCAGTAGCTAATGGCAGAAACTTGAAGAAATAGTATTACTGGATATCTACTATTTATTACAAAAAGGATTACACATGCATAGAAGTCAGACTACAGGTAATCTTCAAATTACGACCACAATTGAGACCAAAATTTCCATCGCGAACCACGACAGTTGTTAAGTGAGTTCTATCCCATTTTAGGATCTCTTTTGCCACAGTTGTAAAGCAAATCACTGCAGTTGGTAAGTTAGCAGCACGGCTGTTAAGTGAATCTGGCTTTCCCATTGGCTTTGCTTGTGAGAAGGTCACACAAAGGGATCGCATGACCCCGGGATACCGCAACCGATATAAATACATGCCAGTTGCCAAGCGTCTGAATTTTGACCATGGGGGATGCTGCTACGTTGTAAGTGTGAAAACCGGTCGTAAGTCACTTTTTGCACTGCTTTGTAATTTTGAATGGTCACTAAACGAATAGTTGTAAGTCAAGGACTACCTGCATTATGGATTACAGGACTCAAGAATTGGATGGATGGATGGATGGATGGATGGATGGATGGATGGATGGATGGATAGACAGATGATGTGTCAACCTCAGTTTAAGTTCTATGCATTTTCTCCTCCTTTCTGAAGAAACTTTTAACTGTTCTTTTCCTACTTTGAATATTATCTCTCCCCCCCTCTCTCTCTATACACACAGACACACACACACACACACATTCATTCATTCATCTATCATCTATCTATCTATCTATCTATCTATCTATCTATCTATCTATCTATCTATCTATCTATCTAATTTAAGAATTTAAACTGATCTATCATTTCTATCTATCTATCTATCTATCTATCTATCTATCTATCTATCTATCATCTATCTATCTATCTATCTATCTATCATCTATCATTTCTATCTATCTATCATCTATCTATCTATCATTTCTATCTATCATCTATCTATCTATCTATCTATCTATCTATCTATCTATCTATCTATCTATCTATCATCTATCTATCTATCATTTCTATCTATCTATCTATCTATCTATCTATCTATCTATCTATCTATCTATCTATCTATCTATCTATCTATCTATCTATCTATCTATCTA
>QLTV01003469.1:1414346-1424803 GCA_003457575.1 Thermophis baileyi
GAAGTTGGACATCGCGGCAGAGAGAAGGCAGAAAAGCAGCTGCCTGGCTGGTTGGAATCGCTGAAGAAGCAGTCACGGTTCTCCTGAACCCAAGCCTTCGTCGCCACTGTTGGATAGTGGGTAGAGATGACAGGAGACAGACTTCCAAAACAGCTCTTTATTTCAGCTCTTGTATCAGCAACCAGCAAAGAGCAGTCTGACAGCTTGCCCTTTTATAGGGAGCTGTCAGACAGACCAGCCAATAGCGTTTGAGCTTTTTCCTGCTCAAACGCTGGACCTGGTTGGAACCATGTAACACAGTTTAAACAGTTGGAACATAACACTGAGGGCAGGACAAGAAGCAATGGGTGGAAACTAATCAAGGAGAGAAGCAACCTAGAACTAAGGAGAAATTTCCTGACAGAACAATTAATCAGTGGAACAGCTTGCCTCCAGAAGTTGTGAATGCTCCAACACTGGAAGTTTTTAAGAAGATGTTGGATAACCATTTGCCTGAAATGGTATAGGGCAGTGATGGCGAACCTTTTTTTGCTCAGGTGCCAAAAGGGTGTGTGCACGTGCGATAGCAATGCCATAATGCAATGCCCCCCGCGCATGCACACACAACCCCCCCATGCTGCCCCACTCCTGTGCATGCGCACAGGACTCACTAAAGCCTCTGGAGCCTGTGGATGGTGAAAAACGGATTCCAGCTGATTTTCAGCCTTCCGGAGGGTGGGGGGGGAGGTCATTTTTGCCTTCCCCAGGCTTCAGGAAAGCTACCGGAGCCTGTGGATGACGAAAAACTGACCCAACGTCCCAACCGGAAGCTCGGGCCATTTTTCGCCATCCACAGGCTCCAGAGGCTTTCCTGAAGCCTGGGGAAGGCAAAAACAACCTCCCCCCCGCCCTCTGGAAAGCCAAAAATCAGCTGGCCAGCACGCACATGCATGCTGGAGCTGACATAGGGCAACGCCTCGCGTGCCCTCAGATATGGCTCCGCGTGCCACCTGTGGCACGCGTGCCATAGTTTCGCCATCACTGGTATAGGGTTTCCTGCCTAAGCAGGGGGTTGGACTAGAAGACCTCCAAGGTCCCTTCCAACTCTGTTATTCTATTCTATTCTAAAAAGAATCAACTGATCTGGCTGTCTAGATGAGTGTCCCTCGTGAAGCCGTGCAATCAGTGGAAGAGATGACCCTGATTGACACAATTTACACGATCTGAATCAATTTTCATGATTTGTGTAACTACATCTTTTACACGAGGGGTCCCCAAGCTGTGGGCCGTGGCCCACTAGTGGCCCATGAGGGTTTGCAACCAGGCTGCAGAAATGGCCAACGAGCACGCGCCCATACGCACTTGCGCGCAGGCGTGCTCCATTTAAGTGAGCAGCAGGCATGCGTGCACGCCACTCATGCAAATGGAGCTGCGCGTGCACACGCACAAACTTGCTGGCCACTCGCGTGGAACCATCTCCGTTCCTCCCCCAGCCGGTCCGCAAAGCCAGAAATCTTAGGGAACTCTGATTTACACAGATTACTTCATTAATAAAATTAATTAATTAGTTGCAACATTTTTCAAAGAAGCAACGATGCAACATTTACACAAATGATATACAGGTACTCCTTGACTTACGACTGGTTGCTTAGCAACCAGAGGTGGGTTCCTCCTGGTTCGCACCAGTTCTATAGAACCGGTAGCAAACCGCTGGTGACGTCACGGAGCCGGTTCTGTTGTGCCGGTCCGTGGATGCCGCCATCTTTTTTTTGGAATTTTTTTGGGGGGGGGATTTTTGGTTATTTTTTTTTCTTCTGCGCATGCGCAGAAGCCGAGACCCCGGCACTGCACATGCACCATCTTGTTTTCGGCTTTTTTGGGGGGGAAATTTTTTGCGAATTTTCGGCACTGCGCATGTGCGTGCACACGCACGCACCCACGCGGTGTGGCCACGCAACACTCAATGCACGCACAGCCACACGGCGCAGGAGGAAGCGAACCGGCAGCGAGGTAAGTTAGAACCCACCCCTGTTAGCAACCATTCGAAATTATGACAGGTCTTCCCAGAGGTTGTTTCATCCCGGTTCCAAACTTCCAACGCGCACCACCCTACCATGATCACATGATTCCATTTCGAGTGCTCGGCAACTGATCCACGTTTGATATAGGGGTTGTATAGAGGTTCCTGGCTGAACAGGGGTTGGATTAGAAGATCTCCAAGGACACTTCCAGATCTGTTATTTACTGCTGTTTACAGCATCCTGCAGTCCTATGACTACCCTTTTACAACTTTTTCACTTTACGACTGTCGTGACTTACAACTGTACAGGACAGGCTCCATTATGGTCATAAATCAAGGATCACCTGTAAATTAGTCACAGATGGTGAAGTAGGATATTATTTCTTAAACTTAATCTGACCACAATCTATGTCTAATGGACACTTTAAGCCAAACTACAATCAATCTTAGAATATTGTGAAAAGAGTCTGTCTTTTTAAGGAATATCTCCACATGCATGAATCAGCATCAAACATCTGGGAATGTTTAGCTATAATTTGATAAATGCTATAACCCAGGTTTATACCTTTAAGGTTATTGACCATTAGAAATTACAAAACTGCTAGGACAAACAGCCATAAATATGGAATTATGTGTTTCAATTCTTTTCCATAAAGACACATGCTTGCCTACCTAAAGTTAATACAGGTAGTCCTTGACTTACAACAGTTTGTTTAGTGACCATTCGAAGTTACAACAGCACTGGAAAAAGGGATTTATGACCTTTTTTCACACTTACAACCATTGCAGCATTCCCATGGGTCACGTGATCAAAATTCAGATGCTGGACTACTGACTTAATACAGGTAGTCTCGACTTACAACAGTTCACTTAGTGACCCTTCAAAGTTACAACGGCACTGAAAAAAAGAGAGGACCATTTTTCAGACTTATGACCGTTGTTAACATTCCCATGCTCAAGTGATTTACATTTGGATGCTTGACAACTGACTCAAATATATGACTGTTGCAGTGTCCCTGGGTCATGTGATCAATGGGGAAACCCGATTCACTTAACAACCGGTTTACTAATTTAACAGCTGCAGTGATTCACTTAACAAATGTGGTAAGAAAATGTGGCAAGAAGAGTCATAAAATAGGGCAAAACACACTTAACAAATTTCTCACTTAGTAACATACATTTTGGGCTCAATTGTGGTCGTAAGTTGAGGACTACCTGTATTTATAACGGTTGCAGTGTCTCGCAGTCATGTGATTCCCTTTTTGTGACCTTCTGACCAGCAAAGTCAATGGGGAACCCAAATTCACTTAACAACCGTGTTCCTAACTTAACAACTGCAGTGATTCACTTAACAACTGTGGCAAGCAAAGTTGCAAAACGGGACAAAACTCACTTAACAACAGTCTCGCTTAGCAACGGAAACTTTGGGTTCAATTGTGGTTGTAAGTCGAGGACGACCTGTATTGATTTTGCTTTGTGAGGAAAGATGTCTGCAACTGTACAATATCCTTCTTCCTATACACCCCATCTCTCCTCCCCCCCCCCCAGTTCTCAGCAGGATTTCCCAGCTGGAATGTAGCATCCACACAGATGGAACAATTCTGCCAACTTGACTCAAGATTATAGTAGAATTTTGCAACAGGATGCATGAAGTGCAAAATCCCACAGTCTTTTATCAGCTTTGGAAAGCTCAAAAAATGATTAAAAGGTAAAGTTCACGAGACTGGAAATCAGCTATCTGCTAAGAAGAAGGAAAAAAGATCATTGCTGAATACATTCTTGTTGTTTAACCATTTGGTCGTGTCCGACTCTTGGCGACTTGTATATAGAATGTATATAGAATAACAGAGTTGGAAGGGACCTTGGAGGTCTTCTAGTCCAACCCCCTGCTTAGGCAGGAAACCCTACACCACTTCAGACAAATGGTTCTCCAATCTCTTCTTTAAAAACTTCCAGTGTTGGAGCATTCACAACTTCTGGAGGCAAATCGTTCCGCTGGTTAATTGTTCTCACTGTCAGGAAATTTCTCCTTAATTCTAGGTTGGATCTTTCTTTGATAAGCTTCCATCCATTGTTTCTTGTCCTGCCTTCAGGTGCTTTGGAGAATACCATGTTTTCCCGAAAATAAGACCCTGTCTTATATTTTTTTGAACCCTGAAATAAGCGCTTGGCCTTATTGCCATGCACTCAAAAGACCCGATTGGGCTTATTATCAGGGGATGTCTTATTTTGGGGGAAACAGGGTAGGTTGACCCCTCTCCCTCTTTGTGGCAGCCCCTCGAATATTGGATCACTGCTATCATGTCCCCCCTAGTCCTTCTTTTCATTAAATTATACATACACAAACAGTGGTGGGATTCAATTTTTTTTACTACCGGTTCTATGGGTGTAGCTTGGTGGGCGTGGCGTTGCTTGGTGGGCGTGGCTGGGAAAGGATACTATAAAATCTCCATTCCCTCCCCACTCCAGGGGAAGGTTACTGCAATATCCCCATTTCCTCCCGATCAGCTGGGACTCGGGAGGCAGAGAATAGATGGGGGCTAGTCAGAGGTGGTATTTACCGGTTCTCCGAACTACTCAAAATTTCCGCTACCTGTTCTCCAGAACTGGTCAGAACCTGCTGAAACACACCACTGATACCCAGTTCCTGCAACCATTCTTCATATCTTTTAGCCTCCAGTCCCCTAACCATCTTTGTTGCTCTTCTCTGCACTCTTTCTAGAGTCTCCACATCTTTTTTACATCGTGGCGACCAAAACTGGATGCAGCATTCCAAGTGTGGCCTTACCATGGCATTATAAAGTGATATTGACTTTATAGGCAAGTGCTCTCCATGCTACCCTGACAACCTATTTCAATTGTTGGTTGTTGATCTTTATAGCAGATTTGATGTTATCAAGCCAGCCTGTTCTTTGCTTGCCCCGTCTTCTTGTTCCACTAGCCATTCCTGACATCGTTGCCTTCTCCAATGAATTTGCAGGCATGACAGGGCCAGAGTAAATTTTTTTCCTTCAATTCTTCTTCCAAGTATGGAATTAGATCTTTATTATACAATTTGGAAAACTAAGAATCTTGCCCTTTATTTAAGTAACATGTACTATCTGCAGCTGAAAATTATGATTAGGAAAAGTATGGGGAATATTTGATTATTTGAATAAGAAACCAAAGGCTGGGTAGAATGTATATCCCACAGCAACCTATATCTCACAGAAGAGTGGGATATAAATTTCAGTATCAATAAACAAAGAGACTCCCAATTGTTTTTTCATGGAATTTCTATGACATTTCTGATTGATTGCTAAATTCCAGACCCCGTATATTAATTTTTCCTGCCTCTTCTTTCTTCCTGCTCTCATACTTTATGTACTTTTCAGACTTTGTCTCATAAATCTTCACTAAAACCTAGTCAGACGAACCTATTTTTATACCGAATGTATAGACAAAAAAGAGATTGTGCATGGTTTCAAACTAAGCACAGAAGCTGAACTCATATATTCACTTGTTTCCTACAAACTCTATATTTCACTCCCAGACAGAAATAAATATTTAAAACAGTTAGTCCCTTTTAATAATTTAAACCAGGGCTGTCAAACTCCCGACCCGCAGGCCAGATGCGTCACGCACTGGCCACGCCCACACCCGGTTTAGCGAAGGGGGAAAAAGTCCCACTACGTCACGTGACGCTGCCATGACGACGTGAGTTTGACACCCCTGGTTTAAACAATACAGTCAAAAGAAATAAATATCACGAAATCTATGAACATTCCCAACAAACCTATACTTCATAGCAAAAAGAATGTAATGCAAATGTAAATAGAGGCAGTCCTTGACTTACAACAGTCCGTTTGGTGACCTTTCAAAGTTACAACGTCACTGAAAAAAATGACTTACGACCGTTTCTCACACTTACGACTGTTGCAGCAATGCCCATGGTCATGTGATCAAAATTCAGATGCTTGGCAACTGACCCATATTTATGACAGTTACTATGTCCCGTGATTCACTTAACAACCGTCTGTCTTGCGACCTTCTGACAAGCAAAGTCAATGGGGAAGTCAGGTTCACTTAACAACCGAGTTATGAATTTAACAACTGTAGTGATTCTCTTAACAACTGTGGCAAGAAAGGTCATAAAATGGGCAAAATTCGCTTGACAAATGTTTCACTTAGCAACAGAAATTTTGGGCTCAATTGTGGTCGTAAGTCGAGGACTACCTGTAATCTAATCCTATCACTTTAAATATTAAATTTGAAGTAGGAAAGCGATCAAAGCTACTTACCTCCCCGTTTTCCAAAGGCACTATGCGGGAATATTCAGTAGTGCAAATGACATCATCATCTTTAGTAATCTTCTCTCTGCTCTTGAGGCCAAATTTCTCTATGCAATCTCTCCTGGAAGCTATTGAGGGCAGATGACAAGATTTACAATCTGGAAGGGTGTGATTTACCCCAAAATAATGAATAACACTTTGCATGTATAGAGAATTTTGCAAACAATCAAAGCACTTTGCATGTATAATTAAGTGGCAAGCGTGAAGAATCAGGACTACCCAATAATTTCCGATATTGGTGATTTATTTCCTCATGTCTATACACAAAAAATTTAGTCAACTAATGGTCAACATTAAAAGTCAGCATAATTGGCGATAGAAGAGTGTCAACAGAATTCAAGAGGGATTGGACTGTCTTAGAGTGTTTGTGGGAATGTAAGGATTCTAGGCTGATGACTTGCTTGACTCCGCCTGCTGGCTCTGTCTCTTTTTCTCCTGCACTAAAGTGTATATTCTAGTAAGAATATATTGTAGAAAGGCTGAGACAATGGCACACTTAAAGTCTCCTAAATGAAACTCTGGCAGTAGAAAGAAGCAATGAAAAAAATCCAAATTCTCCTCCTCTCTTACTCATGTTCATCAACTACCTACGTATAAAAATTGGAAGTAAATTTAGGATAAATTGGAAAATGAAATTTTTTCTTTGAAGTGCCATGAGAACTTCTTGTGATTTTGCTACCGGAAAAAAAATCCTTTTTAAAAAGGTCCATCTTCTGCAAAGCTGGAACAATAGAAATTACTGTTTCATTCAAGATTGGCACAAGAAACCTTATTATCCCATTTTATTTCCTACAGTCCTTATTTCCAACATTCCAGAAGCTGCAGAAGGAGTTCAGATTATTAAATAGGATGAGCCATTCTTGCTAGGAATTCAAATTAAGTAGCCAAACTAAAATAAGTCAAAGATTAACATGATATAGATAATTCCTTGACATGACCATACATTTAGTGACTGTTCAAAGTTATAATGTGACTTACAACCAATCCTCACACTTACAACTGTCGCAGCAGCCCTGCAGTCACATGATCATGATTTGGCAACTTGGCAACTATCGCACATTTTTGATGGTTGCCGCGTCCCGCAGTCACATAATCAACAATTTGCAATGATCCCAGGTGGCTTCCGACGCGCAAAGTCAATATTAATATTGCTTAATTAATATTGTTCTTTGCTCCCTTCCTCTCCATGTCAGTCTGCTGGATTTTAACCGAACTTTAAATTTATGAACTTTATTGCTTTAATGTTTTATATGGTATTTTTATGGAATGACTGTACGCCACCTAGAGTTGCCCTTGGTGTCATGGGCGGCATATAAGTTCAATGAATAAATAAATAAATCAAATCTGTTTCCATCTTTTTCACTTTTCTAAGCTGTTTAAAACCTCTCCTTTTGGATGAAAGAAATGGGCCAGAAATGCTCCAAATAAATAGGTATGAGTAATCCTCAACTTACAACAGTTAGTTTAGTGACCATTTGAAGTTACAACGGCACTGAAAAAAAATGACATTTATGACCTTTCTTCACACTTTACGACCATTCCAGCATCCCTATGGTCATGTCATCAAAATTCAGAAAGTGGCAACTGACTCATATTTATGATGGTTGTCATATCCCAGGGTCACCTGATCCCCTTTTGCAACCTTCTGATAAACAAGGTCAATGGGGAAGCCAGATTCACTTAACAGCCGTGTTACTAACTTAACAACTGCAGGGATTCTCTTTGACAACTGTGGCAAGAAAGGTGGCAAAATTCACTTAACAACTGTCTCACTTAGCAACAGAAATTCTGGGCTCAATTGTGGTTGTAGGTTGAGAACTACCTGTAATTGATCATCAATAAATTCAATAAAGGTGGCATCACACCTTGGCAAATTCTTGGCACCTGGATTAAGTTCTGACATCCTCTTATTTTTAATAAAAAGGATGTTGTGGGATATAGATGTCGATCCTCACGCTTGTTTTAAGATCTGGGAAGTTTTTGAGGGAAACTTTGCTTCTCAGAAGAAGTCTCCAAACGAAGGGAAATAAATAAAACGCCCAGGGGAGAGAATCCCAAACAACAAATAGAAAACCTTGAGATTTTGCACAGTTGCAAAAACAGCTAGCGAGCAGAAGATGAGGAAGAAGACAGATAAACTTTTGTTTTGGAATTAAAATCTTCCCGAAAATACGCAGGAACCGATGCATCACAAAAGAATGTACAGATTGCCAAGCATTATCTTAAATAAAGGAAGAAGCAAAATTGGTTAGTTCTGTTGTGGCAGGTGGCTTATCTCTTTGCATTACTCCAGAGCTGGGTTCACATACTTTCCTGAGCTAGGGCTAAACAAGCCATAGTAGGCTGTTCCACACTTAATAGAGGTAGTCCTCGACTTACAACAGTTCATTCAGTGACCGTTCAAAGTTACAACGGCGCTGGAAAAAAAAGACTTATGACCGTTTTTCACACTTACGACCATTGCAACATCCCCACGGTCACGTGATTGACATTCGGATGCTTGGCAACTGACTCACATTTATGACGGTTGCAGTGACCCGGGGGGGTCACGTGATCCCTTTTTGCGACCTTCTGACAAGCAAAGTCAATGGGGAAGCCAGATTCACTTAACAACCGTGTTACTAATTTAACAACTGCGCCGATTCACTTAACCAATGTGGGAAGGAAAGTCGTAGAATGGGGCAAAACTCACTGAACAAATTTCTCACTTAGCAACATAAATTCTGGGCTGAATTGTGGTCGTAAGTCGAGGACTACCTGTACTACCCCATAAAGCCGTGTTTCTCAACCTCGGGATCTGTTAAAATGTATGGACTTGGTTCCCAGAATTGACCTGCGTGGGGAGTTTGGGGAGTCTATACATCTTATTTATTTATTTTTTATTTCTTTAGGGAATTTATATGGCCGCCTATTCGCGCATGGCGACTCGAGGTGGCTTACAGAATATAAAACCTCATATAAAAACAATAAAACTAATAAAAGAAGAGTCATATAATAAATTAATATTATTAAGTCAACCCCCACCCCACGCCCCGGCGACAGCAGATCACACAAGCCATTTAATGGGCTCCATCCCGCTCTGGGTTCCCCAGGCCCGCTGGCAGAACCAGGTCTTCAGCGCCTTCCGGAAGTGTGCTAGAGTGGATGCCATTCTAATCTCTGGGGGGAATGATGTTCCAGAGAGAGGGAGCCACCACAGAGAAGGCCCTTCTTCTGGGTCCCACCAGATTAAACTTCTTAAAGTTGCTATGGTTGAGAAACACTGCCATAACACAAGCTTTACATGTCAAAACGGCCGAGTTCACACTCCTTCATAAGCCTAAAACAAATATGTATCTTTGGGATTTCGTTGTGCTCGTAATTCGAGGACTATCTTTAAAGCTGTTCAAATGCACAGCATGAAAACTTGTTTCAGTAATTGTTATTAAAATGAAAAAAAAATCCGCTCTCCCTTTTATTTTTCCTTTTTCTTTCTTAAGTCTTTTGTTTTTTTGTACTTTGGGATTTACTTTGTAAGCCTAAAAGCAATGGATGTGAAGTAACAATTGTTTGTAGGCACCTAAAGATCCATCTGTTTTACGTTGTAGGATGATTAGATGCTTCTGTTAGATCAGTCTGTGCGTTAATAACACACAGATGGACTCTGCGGGATTATCGCACAGCAAATGATTGCAGCCCATGGATTTTCAAATTTAGTAATTCAGTTGTCAGCAGTGATAACCCGCTAATCCAATATACATGTTAAACTTCAAATCCAGAACCACTCACACTTCTCCAGGCATTAATTCAGGAATTAACTTAACTTGGCAAAAGACTCTCAGATCTAACTAGATTAGAATCTTTACTAAACATAAACGGGAAATCTTATTCACCCAGAAATTGTAAATACAGAAATACAGAACAAAAAGTCAAATACTGCATTTTATACAGGGAATTCTCCACTTACGACAACTAGAGTGGAGTGGAGTAGAATGTGGAGTGGAGTGGAGTGGAGTGGAGTGGAGTGGAGTGGAGTGGAGAGTAGAGTAGAGTAGAGTAGAGGAGAGTAGAGTGGAGTGGGGTGGAGGGGAGTGGAGTGGATTGGAATGGAATGGAATGGAAGGGAATGGAATGGAATGGAATGGAAT